>JACEII010000052.1:271147-281762 GCA_014332785.1 Antheraea mylitta | reverse complement strand
ATTTCCGTTGCATTGTCATCCATTTACCTCCTAGTTACTCCTAAAAAAGTTTACTTTAAAGAGAAAGCACGCCACTTTCACGTACATACCCTTTCATTCGTAGAGTATTATTTTTAGTTTGATTGTGAGAAAACTTTTAAAAAGATTTGTGTATTACAGTGTCCGAGAGCCGGACGAGGGCAGCGGCGGGTAACCGCTCTCGGCGGACTCCTTACGCTCGGAGCGCCCACACACACGACACGGATTGGAATTTCACCGGCACGAGAGGTCAGCACTATACTATTATATTCATAAACCCTCGGACTTTGCTCAGCGATCTGTGAACATTTCTTAAATATAGTTATCGAATTACATACTTGCATAGTCTTAAAATAGACATTTTTATATACTTAACTAGCGGGTGCGGTGGACGTTATCCCTCCTTGATAATAAAAAACACAGACAAATTATATACCAAAACCTTTCTCATGAATCATTTTATCTACATTTGAAAACAACAGACAGTTATACGTGTCAGAGGACTTAGTTTTATAATACAGTTATCGAAGTACATATTTCGAAAGTTATGAAATATACATTTTTATATACTTTACTGGCGGGCTAGGCGGATGTTATCCCGCCCTGATATTAAAAAGAAACCTTGATAAATTATATACCACAACCTTCCTCATTAATCATTTTATCTACTACTTCATAATATTATTGTTAATTTCGCATAATAAAAGTTAAAAAATTTAACATCATTAAAAAATAACAATATTTTATTTCAATATTTACACACCCTCTACAAAAATCAAAAATGTTATATTAGTGTTAGATTAGGTTTACACTACTCAATCGTAGTTGTTATGGTTATATTAATTCTATTTTTTAAGCTCCTGCATAAGACTTCTTTATAAAATATTTAAAAGGTGCATTTTTAAGCGCAGATCCGCTGCAAGCTATTAGAGTCAGCTCTTCAGCTCAAACAAAGAGCTTCAGTAACGCAGACACGCTTGCCGCGGGCGCATCAACCACCCGCCACTAAATACTAAACTAAGAATTTCTCAATTAAGATCCTATCTTAAAGTTCGTAAGGTCTCTTTTTCTCGTCGCACTGGTGGCTCATAAACCGCTTTGTTTCATTATTAATTCGTTCCCTGCTATTTGGTGTCGCTGCTCTTCAGAGGTTCAGTATAAGTAGGCACCCGACGTACACCCGACCACTTACGTTTTCTCGATTTTTTTGTTATTTCATTTTCACTCGAGAGTATCATCGAATTGCCAGAATATTTTTTCAACGCCATTTTATCACATTACATATTACAACGAGATATATTACTAGAGACTGTAATACATACTGAATCTGTGACCATCTTAAAAGATCTTGATAGAACAGCTTACAATAACTTATATGTTTATATTGATAGATTTCATTTGTTTCTACCGGAGAATATACTCAACCTGACTGAGAGAAATCACTGTTGGCTCGTGCTAAGTTTTCTTTTAAATGAAAAGGCAAGACCGATTCATTATATGTTACAAATTTTATTAGTGGAGCTAAGGAATTTCTCATTTCTTGGAATGCAAAGGCAATTTTAATTCGTTTATGCGCATCGCTCAAAACATATTGGATTGATTTCAATTTTTTTGTGTTTGCTCCTTAAATACTTTGTCCTTATCTTAATGAAAAGCGGGCACTATACATGTATTTATAACTTTTATAAGGACTACATGATTAGCGATATGTGTTTTCTTGCCATAGAAAAATAGGTAAGCGGTGTGATGCTTATGTTTTACTTTGTACATAAAATACATTATTAAGATAATAAAAGATGCAGACGAAGTCGCAACTAGTTTGATATAAAGTTCTAATCACAGCCTTTACTAATATTACAAGGATCCATATAAATACAATAAAAAGTTATGTATCTGTATGTATTTCTTACACGGATTGTAAAAGAAACGTACAATTCGAAAACGATTCTTCCTGAAGAATAAGCAATATAGTTTATGAAACTATTAATATTCAATTTCTGAACCATTAAGCATCCCATAAATTTAATTACATTAACATTCATTAAATGGACATTCGAGATATCTTGTAGTCGGGTAGAAGGCTTAGAGATACGTACGATACCTAAATGTAATTCGACATCCATTGTTCTATACAAATAGGCTTTGATATTAATTATTAATCGTGCTCAACCTGCCATAGACTTTGATAAACAAATAAATTAATTATTTAATCACTACATATAATAAAACAAAGTCCTCTGCCACGTCTGTCTGTTCGCGATAAATTCAAAAACTATTTAACGGATTTTCATGCGGTTTTTAACAGTAAAGAAAGTAATTTATGAGATAGGTATATAATTTGCCCAGGTTTTTTTTATCATAATGGTGGGATAACGTCCGCCGAGCCCGCTAGTAATTATATAACACAAACTCGCTTTTCATGCATGTTGTTACCTTAGTTCTTCTGACGGATTTTGATACAGGTTTGATTTCCGTTTAAAGATTTTTTCTCCAGAAGGTTCATATATATAACTTATGCCTATAATATTTATATAGACGAATTGACGTATCCTTACAAAGTTATAAAAAGATGTTTTCGGGCGTTTACATCAAGACGTTGCCTAAAAGAGCAACGAACTTCATTACTGAGCTCTAATTCAGACGCTAAAAAGTGCATCTATTCATTTAGACTCTTTATTGCACCAGTAAGAAGCGAGGACGCGTCGCTACTACATATAAAATCTTCTCTCATAAAACATTATAAATAACTCGTATATCTACTACTAACAGAGATGAACTAAATATATTACCGACTAACTGTGCCCGCGACTCCATCCGCGTGGAACCTATTATTAAATAAACAATTAGAAAGAAAATCATCTAAATGTATTAAGTCCATTTTTTTTTTATGTGGGGAAATCCCTTATTGATACCCACCCTCCCGGGGGAGAGGATGAGTTATGTCCGGCTCGCACGGACTAAAACCCCACGGTGTACCGACAGACCATGATGTTGGGGCGGCAAAGGATCGTTCTTCGCTATTCCCCTTGAATAGCCGCCCCAACGGTCCACCCGGCGGAAGGTTGCCGCCGGGCTCCTACCTATAGAAAGGCAGCTGGGTACACGCCAGCTGCCCCCCCCCCGTCCGCCGGACTTGTGCAATGAGGGGATGAGCCCCCCGACTACATCCTCTCAGGTCCGGCTACGGAGGCAGGAGGAGTTGGGCAAAGCGCCGCCTCCTCCTGCCGGTCCTCCGATGGTGAAGACGGCCACTGAGGGGTAGTCCGCCTCGCAGGCCCTCTCCGCTGCCTCTATTTGCGAGATGACTTCCTCGCAAAAGGAGGCCACTGCTCGCCACGCCTGTTCGCTGCCGAGCATGGACGAGATCACGCTCGGCAGCGACAAATCCTCTCCTACCACCGCCACCAGAGTGCGGCGCTCTACCTTCCACGCAGCACACTCAGAGAGAGTGTGCTACGCGGTATCTTCCTCAGCGCCGCACTCATGGCAGGCGGCGGTCGGCTCCCTGCGAGCGATCCGGTTCAGGTACCACCCGAAACAACCGTGTCCGGTCAGCACCTGCACCAGCCTGAACGACAGGGAGCCCCATCTCCTCCCAATCCACTCCCGCAGGACCGGGCGGACGGCGTCGACGGTGTGCCACCCGAAGCACGCGTCCGCCAGGTCCTGCATCCACCTCCCTATAGCCCCCTCCTGCAACTCCCGCCTTTTAACTTCTATCTCCCTGGGAGCCGGAGGCTCCCCACTACACCTCCTCGCCGCCGTGAATTTATACACGGCGGCGAGCACCCCAGCTTCCAGCTCCCAGGGAAGGGAACCGGCGAGCGTAAAGGCCGCCGCCGAAGACACCGTCCGGTATGCCCGGATTGCCCTCAGTGCCACCGTACGCTGCGTACTGCGCAGCGCGCGCACGTTGGTGGCACGCGCCGCGGAGCACCCAGTCGTAGCCCATGTTCCACAGGACCGACTCCTGTGGAACGCCCCGCCTTGTAGCCCGCCGGACCATCCGCCCGTCGCCGTCGACGTAGGCGACTTCCCTGTCCTCCAGGTATGCCTCCAACAGCCGCCGCAGGTACAGAGGCACTCCGAAATATCGGAGAGCCTCTCGTATGACACCGTGCGGCAGGCTGTTGAAGGCATTGGCGATGTCTAGGGACACCGCCAAGACCCTCTCCCCTTGGGAGATAGCCTCCGTCGACAGCGACTTTAGGAGGCACAGGGCGTCCACTGTGGAACGTCCTGTCCGGAAGCCGAACTGCGCGTCCGACAAATTCGGCCCCACCCCCTCCAGGTGCTGGACGACTCGGGAAGAAACAACCCTCTCCAACACCTAAATGTATTAAGTCCATTAACTTATCTACTTTTCTCTCGTACTTAAGTCGAGTCATCATTAAAATTACAATAACTTTTGATAGAGTGAACCGATTTCAATGAAACCAAGACTAAATTATACTTGACGTTATATGCTTTATGATTTTTTAGGTTTCCTTTTTTTATCGTGAACTCGGTACTTTCTTTACCAGTGATGTGAGTTCAAAAAAAAAGATAGACAAATAGACATTTCTAAAAATGATTGAATTGTGTTCTATTATTTATTCCAAAACAACTAGAACATTGTTTTTTCACAAAAAGCTAAAACGAACACGCACGGTAGATATACATTCTTATAAGTATATTCAACACATTAGAAATACTCAACGACCTATAGAAATTTTATTTTCACGTCACCTTTAAAGTACACTAACAATTTTGAAATCAATTTTCGAATGTAATGCTGTTACCGAACTATAGACGTAGCAATTAGTAATAACTAAATAAATGTCGCCATTTACTATAAACTGTAATGAAGGGTCGGCCCTTTTCTTCATTATTGCATCTAACCGAGCCCCGGATATCCAGTACACTACCCACGGGTAAATTACTCGTAAATTTAAGCCTCGGGTTATTTGCTTTGTTTATGAAGTAAATAATGACATCGTGTGCCATCTCGTAACTAAATCAGATACATTTGGCTATTTTTTATCTATATATATTATTTTCTACTGTACGCGTGTTTGTCACTGGACTCCTCCTAAACGGCTGGACCGATTTTGATGAAATTTTGTGTGCGTCTCCCAATGGATCCGAGAATGGTTTAGACAATTGGACTCGGCAGGTAGCGCTGCGGGTAACTTTTAGGAATTTTCTTCAAGGCAAGACAACGTCCGCCAGATTCACTAGTTTGTATATAAAAAATTATTCTGTACGTGTGTATATCACTGAAGTCCTCCTAAAGGGCTGGACCGATTTTAATGAAATTTTGTGTGCGTCTCTCAGTGGATCCGAGGATGGTTTAGATTCATAATTGGACCCGGAAGGTGGCGATGCGGTTGACTTTTAAGATTTCTTTAAATTATCAAAGCAGGACAACGTCCGCAGGTACTGTTAGTATACATATAATATACAAATATAGTACAAATGAAATTTCGCGTACCTAATGTAAAAATCATTACATTTCATTGTCTCTCACTACGTAATTAAATGTAAAGGAATTGTATTGCAAACGACAACAAAAAAAATATCCGCCTTTTTGGCTTTACAAGGCCATACGTACCAACTTCGTATTTATTAAAAGACTAGCAGTGCCCGCGAACTCCGTTCTACCTAAAGTATATTAAAATATACATTTTGCATATGAACCTTCTGACAATATTATAAACAACAAAAAAAAAAGAATTAGTGAAATCATTTTAACTGTTCTCGAGATTTGCGCTTAACAACACATTCAGTGGTTCATTTTTATATTATACTATAGACTAAAAGGATTATAACTTAAAAAATCTTAGTTTCCAATAAAGCCATAATAAAAAGAACTAGTGGGCACCCAGTGGTCGACATTCGACCATAGTTAATTAATTTTTTAAAGTTTGAACTTTATTAGGGTTCTTTTGTCAAAGGATATAAATTCTATAATCAAAGGTTTTCATCATGGCTACTCAGTTATTTGCCATGTGCCATGATCTTTAATTATATAAAGATAAAAAAATCTATGTGTAAATAAAAATTGAAATTAATTACAACAAACATAACTTTACGAAAATAAAAAAAAATATCGCAACCCATGACACAATTTTCAATTAATTTTACACGACATCATGGGTGGTTGGCATTTCTGGGTGACATTGAATTAAATGTAAACTTCATTATGAGAAATAGTAATATGCCCAGTATCATCGTTTGGAAAAGTAATGGATGCACAATACAATCAAATGGTGAATGTTTTAATACTACAATTAGCTTTTGAAAATAAATTCTTTTTTGTTGCTACATGAGGTTGAATTGCAACATTGGAACCGTGGAGGTGTAAGTCATGGGTTACTTTTATGAACAAAATTCTTATTCCGATTATACAAAGTATTATTTGACTCATTTTTTTATAAATTCATCATTTGAAGTGAGTTCACCTTAAAAAATAATAAACATTACAATAATAGTTATATTTTATAATATCATTGTTGAATGTAGGATGAAAAATGGTAATTGGAGCGTAAGAGTTAAAAAATACATATAGTCGAGCATAGCAACCTCCTTCACAGGTTTTGAACTTCGTAATTATTGACGGCTGTCAAAATGTCTTTTTTATTTACATGTGTGTATATGTTGTGTTAAATTCGAATAGTAGTGTGAGTAGTGCATATTTTAATAAATGTAATGTACTTCTAATGCATTTTATATAAAATAAACAGCTTTCTGTACTTCTCCGGCATATAAACTATAACTATGCCAAATTTCAAGTTCACCCGTTGACATCAAATGGGTTAAATAGGGGTACAATTTTTTTGCTTCACGTATTAATATATAGATAAGTAAGGATTAATATACGTATATAATTATTCCCGTAACCATGAATTTTAATAAAGGTCGCACCGTAATCCCGACGCGTTTCCGCTAGATCCTTAATTCATTTGGGAAATCTTTTTATTTAATTAAATTCGTTAATTTTAGCTTTATAAATCGCTTACGAAATTTGAACCTCGAAACTTTCACACTTTATTGAAAAAGTAAATGTCAGTGATCTCTAGGTAACCAATTAATTTATCCTACTTCATGCTTAACGTTTAGGGAATTTGTTACAAAAAAAAACAGGAATACTTTATTTAATAAGACCATAAAAATGATCTTATACACGTTCAAACAATGTCAACGGTTCGAAAAATATGCCAGTCATAAAGAAAAGCCGATAATACACACGATCGGATTTATCTTTTTACTGTATATTTTTCATTAAAATAATACAAATATTATCGCCAATAGCTCGTTATTATTTTAGTGAACGTACAGTTATAGTTGGGAACATTTTTTGACATCATTATCATCACCCTATATCATTAGACCAACCTTTTGATAGTAAAACCTCTCATACAGTGTTTTAAGTTATTGTCCGCTAAAACGGGAAGGGTATAGGGGAGAAGGGAGGGGCGAGGGGAAGGTCGTTCGGCACTCTTACTGACCGAACGAAACGCAACAATACAAGCACTGTTACTTCACGTCGGTGTTTCTGTGGGTCGGGTGGTAGCACCCGGGCGAACCGATCCTTTCATGCTGAAACCAGTAATAGCTTCAGCGTGGCTTTACCACCGACATAATTAAAAACTGCTACTCGAAAGCCTTTATCGGGACTTACTAAATCTAAAAGTTAGGATTGCGAACGATAGAGTTATATTTGTTTTTAGAATTTAATTTATACCTGTGTTTGCGAGTAGTGTCAAAACAGCCACAATATTTATGGTATTAATGTATTACATGACATAACTTTCTTTTTCAAATGAACTAATGCTATTGGTTTAATGGACTTTTCACAGTTTCATCAGATTAAATATAAATTACACTAGCTGACCTGTGCAACTTCGTCTGCACAAAATCGATTATTACCTGTTTTAATTGTATTGTTATCCGCGAAAAATCTTAATAAAACTGAAACGCGATCACAGCGACATCTACCGTTTTCAATTGTAAATCCGAACTATACAGGGACTCACTCAAATATAGTTGGTATATGAAAATTTTTCTAAAATAAACCTAAACCCATTCGCAGCATCGCCTACCGGGTTCAATTAAGATAAATACTAACCTACATAAATTGCCGATAAATGTCTTCCCAGTATTGGCGATAAATTAATATTTGTCAATTTAAATTACATTCCTTGTGATTAACTATTGAAAATAATTTTCCAAAATAAACATTATCTATAACACTGAGGGATAATATACCTTTCTAAATTGAAAAAAAAATCAAAATCGGATCGGTGGTACCAGGGATTTCTTGAATACAAAACGATAAAAATATAAAGTATAACTTAAACGTTTAGCTAATCTGTCTATATGTATCTATATATATCACATAGAAAATTCACCAAAATCCGTCAAGAATTTCATTGAATACAGATTTTAGTCTTTCATCCGTTACCTTAGAGAACCTCTTGTGTTTTATGGGACAGAAAGTATCCTAAATGTAATCTTGTAGTATTAGTTATCACTGTGTCAATTTCGTCGAAATTGGTTCAGTACTTTTAGAGTGGTACGTGTTCACAGAGACAGACAGACAGTCAGAAAAAAATGGTAAATAGACTATTTTTGACTTCTATATCGATAACATAGTTCACCTCGATTTTAAATATCAAAAAATATTTAATGTTTTAAAGTTTTGACCTAGCTACAGTTTTATTATAGTTATAAAACACTACTTTGAAATGGAATTTTACGGAACTGGAATAAAACTAATGCGTTGCTCTGTAAAAAATAAACGACATTTAAAGTTTATTATACCACTATTTATCGCTTTTAGCTTAACTTAAATTTTATAATGATAACCACAATCACCGTTTTCTGTCAAATATCAACATGACAACATTTGCCATGGAGCTATTATTATGCTAAAATGCCATCTAAAAAATACATGAATACTTTTTAATGACCAACAGCGCCTTTTTAATGACCAAGAGCTGTAAAAAAATAGGTACTATATTGAAATACTATAGTTTTCTTACATAGTAATAAATAATAGAATATAAGATATTCTTTACAATCGTTGTAGTTTGAAAATGAATCATCAATGAAAATAAAAATGCTTCATAAAAAAAATAAACACACGTTAATAAAATTTAGCCGTTAGATTTTATACTTCTAACTAATTCAATTTATAGATAATTTCGCCGAGTAACGCCAGTTCGTATTGGCGCAATCGTCCGTATGTCGACTTATTCGTATCGACGGAGACTTTGGTTCAAATCTCACCGGTCACCCCTTTTCTTTTTTTTTGAAGATGCATAGCGTGATGAAATGTAGCTTAAACTTTTATCTAATCTTACTGATTTATATAACACAAAGAAAAGTTACCAAATTCCGTCAAGAATTACATGAACTACAAATTTTTAAGTTTCATCCGTTATCCTGGAGAACCCCTTGCGTTTTATGGGACAAAAAGTATTCTGGATGTAGCCTTGTAATATCAGTTATCAATGTGTTAAATTTCATTAAAATTGGTTCAGTAATTTCAGAGTAATATGGGTTTAGATTATAGACTTTAATCCTTTATCCTAAAGAACCCTTTGCGTTTTATGGGACAAAAAGTATATTTGATGTAATCTCGTAATATTAGCTATCACTATGTCAAGTTTCGTCAAGATTGGTTCAGTACTCTCAGAGTGATGCGTGTTCATAGGGACAGACAGACAGACAGACAGACAGACAAAAATTGTAAAAAATTTTTTTTGGCTTCTATGTCGATAACATAGTCTACCCTGATTAAAATTTTCAAAAAATATTTAATGTACAGATTTCGATTTGTTACAGTTTTATTGTAGTATAGTTTATAATTCGAATGTACATAAAAGCGTGCTTGCTATAAAAGCTTAAAATGTAAAAAGCGGAACAAGAATTTCGTATTTGTTTAATGTTCCATTGCATAAATATAATAGCCAAAATTATAACATGTGAACTAACCAGTTATATACAAAATGAAGTTTAACAGAAATTATCAAGGATGACGTATTGGGAAGGCAAAGTTAATAAAATACTAAATTCCGTAAACTTGCTCTTTAGTGATACTAATCGCTCGATTAGCTATTACCATCGGTTTTGGGTGCCAAAAACCTAGTCTAACTTTTAATGTTATACTAAATTTATAGCTTTAAACACGGTTATGCTAAAAAGTAACATTCACGAAAATGTTTTTTTTTTTCGAAATGAAAACGCTGTTGACCTGGAAAGGTCTTTACAGCTTCACCGAACTATTGAGGCGAGCGCTGAAGGCACTCAGCCGAGTTGGGATGTTTGGGCGACTAACTCAAGGGTGTACGGCACACCTCAGCTTGGGCTGTCGCCTGTTTTGTGCAAAAATTGCGACTTATCTGAGCTAACCTAAGCTAAGCTATCTAGATAACCGTATATGACTTATTGAAACATGCATGTGTACTAGGCATGCGTGCCTTAACAATTCCTATATGTATTTTGTGTGAAAAATTCCTGTAAACTATATAGGATAGGATAGGGAAAAATAAGGGTAGACCTCTTTGTCGTTTATTTCTCTGAAAAAGAATTTTTTTTTTTTTTTTTTTTT
>JACEII010000052.1:236154-266147 GCA_014332785.1 Antheraea mylitta | reverse complement strand
CCATTATAAAATCGGCGAGCGCTTAAGGCACTCAGCCGATTTTATAATGGTAACTAGCTCAAGGGTGCACGGCACACCTCGGCTTGGCCGTTACCCGTTGCATGCAAAAATCGCGACCTAACTTAGCTAACCTAGCTAACTATTCATATATGTTTGAGTTGTTGAAACGTATATGAGTACCAGCATATCCGCTTCAACAACTCCTCCATATATATTTTTATCGGAAAATTAGGAGAGTTTTTCAGTTCGATAAGGGAAAAAATCTTTCACAAAATAACCCTTCCACAAAGATGTGTAGCGTGTAGGCGTGCACGTGTGTGGAGGTGATCGTGTAGTGTTGTAGCAGTGATGTATGGGTGTGTCACCGTATCGCGCAAGCAACGTACTCAAGGGCTCCCTGCCGAGGGATCGAACCTAGGCTTGAGCCGCTGCCGTGGGAGGCCTAATCGAGTGTGCGGGAGCGAAGTTAACCCCCAAACCGCGGCGGCGCGATCTGTGGTTACGCGGGCGTGGGCGTGAGCACGCTATGTTACGTGGGACAGGCTGGTACTGATCGTTCGCTGACGTGATATCGTCGGGAGGGTCGGTAAAAATGTGTCGCGGACGTCTTTTATAACGCCCAGCGTTGGGCACGGGTTCGTAAGTAGTGGCGGATACCATTAACGGACTGGGATGAATCGCGGCTCGCTCGAAATGGCTAGTAGTGAGTGATTTAATATACGCCCAGATGGACGGCATCTCCAGGTCCCTGTGGAGATCCGCCTTCCGGACGTACCAAGGAGCACCGGTGATTTTACGCAGAACCCGGGTCTGCAGTTTCTGAAGATTATCGAGATTATTCGCGTGGGCGAAAACCGAACAACTATACGTCATTACCGGACGAATACAAACTTTATATATTGTGAGCTTATGTCTGAGGGACAGTTTGCTCTTCTGGCAGAGTAAATAATGGAGGCGACCCAAGACCATAGCGGCTTTGTCTCGCACTCTCTTAATGTGTGGCTCGAATGTTAAATGATTATCTAAGGTGACGCCGAGATACTTGACCTCGGTGGTCCAAGGTATCTCGGAATCGTATAGCCTTATGGGCTTTAACTTATTATCGCGATATCTAGGGTCGAAGAGTATCGCGGCACTCTTATCGGGGTTAATTCCTATTCGCCATCGAAGAAACCAATCACCGAGTGTGCTAACGGCTTTTTCGATGCGATTCCTGAGAATTTTCGGCTGCCAGCCAGAGGCGTAGATGACTGTGTCATCAGCATAACAACCTACCTCGACTCCCGGGAGCTTAGGTAGGTCGCTGATGAACAGGTTGAAGAGGGTGGGCGCGAGAATAGAACCTTGCGGCACTCCTGAGCGTATCGGACGGGGCGATGAGAGTTCGCCGTCTACTCTAAAACGGAAGGTTCTATCGGCTAGATAATCGCGGAGGATATGAGCTAACCTATCGGGTATGCCGGCTTGATTTAGCTTGAATATAAGCCCTTTGTGCCAGACCTTATCGAAGGCCTTCGCGACATCGAAAAAGACAGCTATTGTACGTTTCGGATTAGTGTTTCCCACGGGCGGATCCGGCGCCGGATGCGGATCTTTATTGAAATTAGCGAATATGTACTCCGTGAGGCGGAGCACTTGATCCGGACAAGAGTGTTTGGCGCGAAATCCAAACTGCTCGGGTGGAATTAAATTTTGAACGTTAATCGTGTCCTGGACACGGTTCAGAAGGAGCCGCTCGTAAAGTTTCCCTAGTGTATCAAGCAAACTAATCGGACGATAGCTATCGGGAAGCGTAGTTTTCTTGCCGGGCTTGTGAATCCCTATCACTACGGCCCTCTTCCAGACGGCTGGAAAATGGCCCTGGGACATGGCCGCATTGAAGATGCAGACCAATAGAGCTATGATGCGATCAGGAAGGAGCTTCAGAACCTCGTTCCTGATCCCATCGGGACCTGGGGACTTCCTAGGCTTGAGACGCTTGATGGCAGCCGAGACTTCATCGAACGTTATCGGGGTTAAGGTATCCGCCGGCGGAGACGCGAGTGCATGCTCTACGGCTGTATCGATGGACTCTATGATGGAAGGGTCAGTATTATCAGTGTTTGGCGAACACTGTTTCTCTAAGCTCGCGGCGAGACATTCTGCTTTATCAGAGTTATCGAACGCGGGAGGCAAACCGGGGCCTCTATCTAGAGGGGGCATTGGGATGACCGTATCGGACTTGAACTTTCGCGTGAGAGCCCAGAATGCCAGGTGAGACGGCTGGAGATCCTCCAGAAACCTGTCCCACCTGTCACCCCGGATCTCAGAGATACGAGATTTGACTGCTTTACGTAAGACACGTAAGCGTTCGCGGTTCTCAGCGGTCGGGTAAGCGTCGTGAGCACGAGTCGCGGCGTTCTTTTCCGTGATCAATGCTCTCGCGTCATCAGGGAGTATAAAACGGCGTTCGTTCGCCGCTTGTACCTCTTTCGAGGTCTCCCTGACGGCGGTCTGGAGATAATCGACCAGGGAATCGATGGCCGAATCCGCGTCGGCTTTGGACACCAACACGTCCGGAATACTGTCTAAACGGTTAGGCGACGGACTATTTTTAAAATACTCTCTAAGTTTCGCGTAATCGGCCACTCTGATCGGCGTCGGACTAAAGTCAGAGTTGTGTCCTAACTGTAATAAAACCGGGCGATGGTCCGAGTCGAGTTCGTGTATGACTGATATGAGTCGTACAGGAAGCGCGACATTTTTTAATAAAGCTACGTCTAAAACTGACGGTCGGCAGTTATCTTGATAGTGTGTGGGTTCCGGAGGGGCTATGACGTCAAATGCGAGAGCCTCACCTAGTTCGTCGAGTATCCTCCCGTTGCGAGAGGTACGCGGACTATTCCAGATGACGTTCCCGCAGTTGAGGTCCCCCGCTATAATAACCGAATTACCTAAATTAAATAGCGCCTGCAGATCGGATTCGAGCAATGCTTTATTCGGCGGTAGGTACGCGGAGACAAGAATAATATCAGAGTGGCCCGTCATCGCGACGCGGCATACTGACGCTTCCATATGAGTGAGCGCGGGCGGATCTAACGGCATGCAATAAAGCGAACGCCTAAAGTAAATTAACGTGCCGCCCCCGCGGGCGACACGGTCATTTCTAACGATACAGTAGTTCGCGATTCTCGGATTTCGCATACTCGGTTTTAACATCGTTTCCTGGATGAGGAAAACGTCAATCTGTCTGTCGCGTAAAAAGTCAGCTACTAGATCGCGCTGTGTCCGAAGGGATCTCGCGTTAAAAAACGAGAGGCAAAGACCGCGAGGTTTAACTTTATTCATTCCCGTGAATTTAAAAATAATTAGTATTTGGGCGATTGTGAACGGACGAGGCGCTGTATGGTGGCTCCGATAGCCGGAAAGCGCGCTAGAGCATTAATGAGTTGTACCCCGCGGGGGTTCTCTTCTACCAGGGCGTAAAAGGCGAGCACCTCCTGCATGTCGTGCTCTATAAGAAGTTGCTCCATCCAATCAAACTTCTCCTCGAGAGAAGAAGATGATGAAGGAGCCTGGGTCGCCTTAGGTGGCGGCGCCAGAGGCCTTGAAGAGGCCTGAGGCTGAGGTCTGGGAGCCCAGGGGGCCATAGGGGCCCGCCCGGGTTGGGCCGCGCGCGGCACAGAGGGTGGCGAACGCGGTGTAGGTGCGGGCGCTACCGGGGCGCGGGAAGCGCCCGGCAGGCCCGGGAAGGCCTCCACGGACATGAGAGGTGGAGGCGGGCGGCGGGCGGCGGGTGCAGACGCCCTGGGCGCCTGCCTCGCCTGACGAGGGCGTTGTGTGCGCGGCGCGCGGGGACATCCGCGATAGTTCGCGGGGTGGCCCGCGTTACCGCAGAGCACACAACTGGGAGGGTCGGGAGTGCCAGGAGCGCGCTCGCACTCCTTCGTGGCGTGGTCTCCCAGGCACTTGACGCACCTGGGGCGAAGATGACAATTCTTCGCGGAGTGGCCATAACTTTGGCAGTTATGACACTGCGAAGGAATATGGGTCTTGCGTGGAGGCTCAACGGTGATCCCGTTGAGACCACACACAGACGTAAGAGAGAAAATGGCCTTGCCCTCCTGCGACCGGTCGAGGATGGCGAGAACCATATTATATGGTTTGCGGTTGCGTGGGTGGTACATACGATGTACCTCACGCACTGGGTATTTATTCTCCTTAAGGGAGAGAGTGACTTCCTCGACCGAGATTTCGGCCGGGACGCGGCGAAGCACGACACGCAGGAGGCGCTCCTCTTCTAACGCGTAAGTAAAGTACGCGAGTTTCATTTCGGTTAAAAATCGGATCAACGCGCGGTGGTCGTCCGACGTAGTACATTTGACACGAATGCCCGCCGGCGTACTAAGGGCGTTCGTGTAGTTGATGTTGCGAGTCTTAAGACTGTTCGAGATCGCGGTCCATTTAGACTTATCCTGTATCGTAACAGGCGGCGGCGAGCGCGGCTTCCTACTTGCGGACGGAGTGAGCGAGACAGAACTATTGTTGTTGTTGCCGGCCTGTTTTCGCGGCGGTATAGAGTCGGTCGACGGTACGCGCGCGCCGTCGATATTGGCTACTTTTTTTGTTTCTACGGGACCGGAATCCGTCGGGCTTGCCGGGCGACGCTTGTTGCGAGTGACGGTCGTATACCCGTCCTTGTCTGTTTGCGCTGAAGGCGCGGGAATCGCGGACGAGGTCGCGGACGCGTTTGAGTCGGACGTATTTTCGTCTAAGTCCATCTCGGAGCCTGACTCCGAGCTGGAGCTCTCTATCGGTGCCTCGAGTAGGCCTTTTTCGCGCGCATCGAGAGGCGATTGCGGCGAGAGAGAATCGAATGAATTCGCGGTCGGTATTGCACTATTAACATAAGAGCCCTCGGAGGGCCGGAGCGTACTATTAACTAGATCGTCTATAGTTTTTTCGTCCCAACCGCGCGCACGGAGGCTGAGACGAAGCCTATTTTCAACTTGCGGGTCCATCGCGGTGGACCGAGAGGGAGGGGCCGCGAGAACAACCTCCCTGCCTTAAGGGCAGGGGGGCACGCCAACGAGTAAACTAACGGGCTATCCCGAGCCCGGGCCAAGAGAAACTGTGGGCGAATGTGCAATGCCACACAGGGGGGTCCTAGCTTGCCTAGGGGGAGGCCCTATCAAGCCCGAGGCCGAGGACGCAGACCGGTAAACCGGGCTACGCCCAAACAGACACCCGGGGATGGAATAAGGGGAAAGGTAGGGTGGGAGGGAGACACCTGGACTAGACTAGGCGACCTCGCCAAGGCCTAGCTACCCAGGCCCGTCTACCAGTGCAGTAGGCCGCGGGGCCTACGGCGAGCGGGTAGGGCGCTCCAACCACCTTGCGTTGGCACCGGGAGGTTTCCGGCGGTTGGCCAGACGACTGGACTTGCAGACCGGGTTTGCACTAAAAAGTGCAATTTGACACGCTCAAAATGGAGCGCCTACGATTGACATTCCGTTCTTCAAAAACCGGACAGAATCGCGACGAGCTCGAAAAAGACTACGCGAAACGATGCACGAAGCACGCAGCACGCAGTCGAAGATCGCAAACACTCGCGGCAAAAACTCCGAAAAAAAATAACGGTTAAAAAAATAACGGTCACTTTTCGAGCGAGCAACGGACATACGTCTAACACGTGCGGCGGCACGGGTCGGACCCTGAAAAAGAAAAACAGTAAACGTGTGCATTTATGTATAGGTAATGTGTGTGATATTGTGGCAGTGATGTAAGGTTTTGTGTCACTGTATCGCGTGAGCAGCGTACTCAAGAGCTCCACGCCGAGAGAACGGACCTAGGCTTGAGCCGCTGCCGAGGGCGGTCTAATCTGGCTCACGAAAATGTATTTTTCGTGTGATACAGTATTATTGTAATTAAATATGTTTCTATAAAATAACGTAATTTATTTTTGATCTTTGTGTATTTCATCTGTTTAAAACTTAACTTTGTATTTATAAATGCTGCTGAGTTATTATACTGGTCTATAAATATATTTGCATACAAGGATATATGTTAGTAAATTTCATATTTATGTCAAAGGATTATTAAATTAAATTAATAAAATTACCATCGCAATTATATAGACCAATCATTACATTGGAGGGTATCTGAATTCTATCAGGTACCGCTTTATAACATCATTTCTTATTCCTTTGTCCAAATATTTTGAGATCACTTATTTCTTTTAAATATTGCTGTCACATTTTTAAACATATACGTAAATCACTAAGTCTGTAAAAGTAACTGTACTACTTAATACCTTGATATTTGATCTACTTATACATTGGAGCAACGTTTGTTATTCCTTATTTAAAACATTATTTATAAGTTTTCGTCCATTCGTTATAAATATATTTGAAACCAAACCAAAAATACATTCTTTAAACAGGTCATGTTACCATAGTATCTTCAATAGAAAGACTCTAGTATAAAATCCCGTTTTGTCGACAGAATCGAAACCAGAGTTGGTATACTGGTTCTCAGAGCAGACTCTACAGCCCGGACCCAGCGTCTCCTTGAAGTGTGTTGCTATGGGTCATCCACCGCCACAGTTCTCGTGGCAACTTGACGGCTTTCCGATTCCTACTAATTCACGGTAAATATCAAATATATCACTAATCATTCATCAAACATTCTATATCACAAATAGCCAGTCTTATTATATAGATCCGAACGCTGGACGACGAAAAAGACGGAGGAGAAAAAATTACATGTAGCAGAGACACGAATATTAAGATAGATATCTGGTCTAACTAGAATGGACAAAATTAGGAATGGGTATGTCAGATGAGGTTAACAATGACAAAGAAAGTAATAGGTTAGCATAGTATGGGCATGTTATTAGAAGAGATGAAAGTCATGTAACTATGAGAATCTTGAGTATGAAAATGGACGGATATAGCAGTGGAAGAAGACGGAAAATTGTATGGATAGCTTGTGTGAAAAATGACCTGTTATAAAAGATGTGAATACTGAAATGACATCCGACAGAGGAGAGCGCAACAGGAAAAAATTTTGTGACGAACCTACATAGGTGGGACAAGGGTAAGAACAAGAAGAAATGTTCCGTAATTTACAACATATCTTTTTACAGTTAACTTCTAAATTTTCGTTGAAAATATTTCTAGCTTTTCATTTGAAATAATAACAATAGCAAAAAGATTAACTAATTGCTTTACCAATACTTTTTTAATGGTTTAAAGTTCCGTTAGCAGACATATTATCTGTTGCAATAAATATTAATCTAATCATATTTAAAATGTCCAAAATCTAGGAAACCCAACACTCATGTTAACTATAAAGATTAACATTATGACGTATTGATACTTTATCCCAAATTCCACAATAAATAACAGAATATTCTGTTTCAAAAGGTTCGTCGTTGGACAGCATGTTACTCTCCAAGATGACGTTGTTAGTCATCTGAATATATCAAGAGTAACAGAACAAGATGGTGGGGAGTATACTTGTGTTGCTTCGAATAGTGCTGGAAAAGCTTCTCACGCAGCCAGAGTCAATGTGTATGGGCTTCCATATATAAGAGAGATGCCCAAGGTTACGGCCGTAGCTGGCAGTGACTTACATATTAAATGCCCTGTTGCCGGCTACCCTATCGAATCTATTACGTGGGAACGAGGTAAGAAAATTTATTTTTTAAATTTACTAATGGATAATAAAATGATAACCTTCCAAGCCGGTGTCAAGCCGTAGTCCGGTAGAGCTGTTAAGATCTTATTAGGCTAACTGCGTAGTCAGTTCGAAAAAAAAACTTCCAAGCCGTTTAGTCACCCTAGAAGATCTTGACCAATGAAACAAAAAAAACTCATAAACAAAGGTCTATATATAATCACATATAACGTGTTAACATTGTCATCTTATATATGTCTACTCGAATTAATTAAAAAAATGTAGCAAAACTGGAAATCTTTGGAGGAGGCCTTCACCCGAGAAAGGGTTCTGGAAATAAAAAAAAAATATATAGAAATAAATATTAAAATTAGAAACCAAGGTTAAGTTAAGGATACTGTGGACTGTGTACAAAAAACTGTTTAATTTTTCCATAAAATAAAAGGCTTTTTATTTATTTATATATTAAAATGATATTCATGTCAATTTTACAACGTCTTCTAATTCAACCTAGAGATTTGTAGGTTGTAAAGGTTTTTTTTAATGTTCTCATCTACTACTAGAAGTTGAAGTTTTGTTACCAAGAAGTTACTAGTAACTGCTATATGCTCATAACATAGATTAATAGCAGATATGATATTAATAAGAAGTACGTGGGTAAAGTTCAAGAAGTTATAGTGAGTATAGTTTTTCATAACTCTTCTGTTATACTCGTACTTCGTAGCGGGCGGCTATTATGATTATCTTCTTGTGAAAAGAACCAAAAGCTTTATTACAATAACATAAAATGTAAACGTAAAGATGTTCATATTTAATCATTTTCATATAATAGTGCTTTTTGTTTTAAAAATATTACACGTAATTTGTGTTCTTATTATTTAGAAAAAAAAATGCAAATTTTGTAAGGCAAACCTTAGAGTTTATTTTAGTTTGAAAAATACTTTTATTATTATATTTCTAAGGGAGATATCTTTTAGTTTTTTTTTTTGATAAGAAATTCTAATTTTGTGAGGCAAACCGAAAAGTTTAATTTTTATTTCAAGAACCGAGCTAGGGCCGTTCGCCCAGGTACTGTATCTAAAATAAATAAATTTAAATTAATAGTTTTTAAAATAGCGTTGTGACAATACTACTCTAGACTAGAAGGAATACGTAATTAAAAATAAATAACACAAATGGCCTCATTTAATATGTTTTTTGTTTGGCTGTAAAATATTTATAAAAAAATATTATTTCTTCATTTTTTCTTTATTTGCTTTAGTTTAGAATATTAAGTTACTTGAAAAATATATCCATATATTCTGTAATAATTGCTTCTTGTTTCGAATTTTACTTTACAATTTTGCTTAAGCATATTGTTATCCATAAATAATTCGTATATATTATTGAAACATATAAAAAAGATGTCTTATCGAATGAAAACATAATAATTTCGTTTTACTGAAAACAATATAATAATATTAATATTCAGCCGTCTCAGTAAATATATTTGGGTTTTATTAATGGCATGTCAATTCAAGGAGCAAATTACCAAATTCAGGTCTTCATATTGACACTTTGGCAAGATTCCAAGTATTCTGAACGAACATATTCTTTTATGTCATCCAAATAAAGCGACCGTCGAATGTTATTGAATTCTCGTCATTCTATTTTTACTATTTAGTTAACTTGTTCATGTAACATTTTATAGGATTACAAAGACAATTTTTGAAAAGTAATGTTCTACACTGTATTGTATTTAGTATTTATCTACATATATGCTAAGATGAATAAGTTCAGTCCTATTTTCTCGTCCGTTCTTCATCCCTTTCTTTGTTTAATAGATATCGACGAGCTATAGAGTGATCAATAAACTTTTTATAAAGAGTTACTTTTTTCATACAATCGACAAATGGAAGTCAATAAGTCTCTGTCTATTTGTCATACTTCACGCCCCTTATCTTTACAATGTACACTATTTATACAATTTCAGTACAGATAAATAATATCTGTAGTCCTCGTCGTTCTTTTTGGCTGCCCTGAATATAGCCGCAAGTTCGAGCTTGTGCGTAATATAATCATGAGTTTAATACAAAACACAAAGTTAAAATATTATTATAGAAATCTAAAATTGGCATTTATTTGTCCTTAAGCTGTCTCGATGTAATACATATAATGTAATATGTATTTACACCTAAGTTTTTTTGTTGTGCGCAACTATATTCAGAGCGGTCAAAAAGTTTGACGCGGACTGTACATATGAAGATAAAAATTTGTACCTTGTCATTTTTAAATTTAGAAAAATCTACGACTCTCTTTATTGGTAAATCTGTAGTTTAGATTTAATTTTGCATTTTGTGTAATGGATATTTATTACTTTATTAGATTAAGTTGGACTTTTCCGTCCGTCAGTACAATAGCATAGTCAGTTAGAAAATTCTACTCCAGTAATCGGTTTATCTAAATTTATTATACAGGGTATTGGTAATTAAACGATTTCCCGTTAAAGTAATTTTTATGCAATAATAATGCATTTAGGGGTTATGCATTATGCAAAAGTGAACCATTTTTGAGATATCACTTTTTTATTAATATTTTTTCAAAATAAGTCAAGAATGCAAAATCAAAAATTTACTACATAAAAAGTATCAATTGAAATCTCATTTTTTCTTCTGGTTTATAAAAAGGATTAAATGACTGGTTATTTATGATTGTTAGAATAATATCGCTCCAAGTTTAAAAATGCGAGACGAAAAACAATATTATTTTAATAATTTTTGAGTTTTTTTCCATTTTAACCATAAAAAAACTTTATGAAGCTTGGCTTGCAGATTATTTTTAAAACGTAATTGTTCTGTTAGCTCTCCAACAATTCATAATAATTGGGAACGTATTTCAAAGAAACTGAAAAACAAAATGATGACAAAGAAAGCAGGCGGAAATTCGTATTCGAACTAAACTTAAAATCGCTCTTTGAGTACCTTGCAAATAGGTTTAATGCATTCCTAAGCCAATACATGAAGCAAACGGGCAGTATAAGAAAAAAAAAGCAAAGTTCTTTTTTCAAAGAAAATAACGCGTGCATTGGTTCTGTTTTACAGATTAGCGCCTTGTGTTTTGAAGCATATATGCTCACGATTGTAGTTAAATTTTTAATTTAAACTGAAATATGAAAGAGCTTCATCAAAATTAACAGAATATAACAGCGGAACAGAACACAATATCAGCGTATTCCTCATTTGTGTAATTTTGCAACATACGCTGTTCTGACAATACGCCTATCAACGTCAAACTACCACCGGCTCCGAAAACAAACCATACAACTGGTAAAAAACTTGATCTAGTTTATGTTTTTATGCACATAGCTTAATAAAAATACATTATAATAATAAATGTCTTTAGCGGATGCATAGATAATGGTGAATTGGTCAGATATTAACATCATTGACATATTGGGCCACTATATAAATAACCTTTTGACATCAAAACCCACTTGACACGGTGTTTCAACTTACTGCCTGGCAAATCGGACTTTGGGATTATTTTGTAAAATCTAACACTATTGTTACCTAAAAACTGTTACTGAGCCTTTTACTTTTACTGAGCCTAAAGAAACACGGAGTGACTAATTTGTTACTGTTTGTAGTATTTGTATGACGTAACTCTATTCAATTTTTCTAATATTTTGCGTACATACATTAAATTGTCAAGAATACATTAGGGAGAGTAAAAGTAGAATACCGAAAACTTTGCCTTGAATGACTAACGAGCTCCTATATTATATACTGCTCGTTTTTTTATAGGAATATGGTATCTACCTCAGCTTCTATTTTTTTTTTATATCATAGGAGGCGAACGAACAGATGGGTCACCTGATGTTAAGTGATCACCACCGTCGATAGATACTTGCAACACCAGGGGGGTCGCAAGTGCGTTGCCAACCTGTATTTGGGAGGGGCAGGAAGGGAAGGAGGAAGCGGAAGGGGAGGGTAGGTGGGTCTCTGGCTCTCTCACTGACCGAACGAAACGCAACAATGCAAGCACTGTTATTTCACGTCTGTTTTCTGTGAGAGGGTGGTGCTTCCCCGGACGAGCCGACCCATTCGTGCTGAAAACAATAATAGCTTCAGCTTGGCTTTACCACTACCAAAAATTCTATCCCCTACATTAAAATACCAAAATACATTAAGCTATAGAAGCAAGCGTAGTAGATCAATCTGTCGGTGGTAGAGCCAAGCTGAAGCTGTTACTGGTTTCAGCATGTATGGGTAGGCTCGCTCGGGGTAGTACCAACCTCTCATAGAAAACCGAGATGAAGTAGCAGTGCTTGCATTGTTGCGTTTCGTTCGGCCAGTGAGAGCACCGGTGGCCCACCTCCCCTCGCTCCTCCCTTCTCCCCCTCTCCAAAAAAAAAAGGCTGGAAATGCACTTGTGACTTCCCTGGTGTTGCAAGTGTCTATAGGCGGCGGTGATCACTTAACATCAGGTGACTCGCCTGCTCGTTTGCCTCCTATGACATAAAAAAAATCTAATAATGACAGAAGAACTGATGGCTTCTCGACGAAAGACTAAAGCTTTTTACTAGAGCTTTAAGTGACCCTCAACAGCAGAGCTATAAATATATATAAAATTATCTACGAAAAGAAGAGAAATAAAATGAGGTCTCTTAGTTGCCCACCTTTCACAATTTCAGTGTGATTATGAAAAAAAAAATTGATATAATTTCCTGTGAATCTCGCATTGCGAAATTGAATTGTCGCCGCGAAGGTTTTTTACGTCGTTTTATTTTCACCTCGAAGTGAATGTCAGCGTTTCATCTCTTATGACAGATAAAAAACTTTTTCGTATATCTCTGGTTTATGAAGGAGTATTTTCCTTCAAAGAGAATTATTATACGAAAGACTAATTATTAAATTACATGTCTCATTATCTAGATGTACCGAAATTCTTATTCACGTACAGAAAAGTTTTATAGTAAAAATTGACTCATTAATGTAAACGACTATATGTATATATACATTTTTGTATATAACTTTTTTTAGATCATCTGAGGCAAACGGACAAGTGGGTCACCTGATGTTGAGTGATCGCCGTCGCCCATAGACACAAGCGACACTAGGGGAGTCGCAAGTGCGTTGCCGACCTTTGTTTGGGGGAGAGGCAGGGAGAGAGAATGTGAGACTCCGACGTTCTCACTGACCGAACGAAACTTCACGTCAATTTTCTGTGAGACGCTGATACTACCCCGGGCGAGCCAACCCATTCATGCAAAACTAGTAGTAGCTACAGTAAGGCTCTACCACTTACAAATTAGTATATCGTATATTTAAAAGATAATATTTTTGCAATATGTGTGTATAGTGATAATAAATATACAATAATAGTATTAAGAATTACCCGCTACTTCTTTTGCATCGTTTACTATGTTACTAATATATTTTACGTACAGAGGATAAAAACATAAATACCACACCGCTTGCCCCTACTTCTCCATGACAAGAAACAAAAAAGATCACACCGTCCTAAAATTTTAATAATACTTCAATGAAGCAATCGAAACCTTTAAACCAATTTTGATGACACTTTCAGTAGGTAACAAATCGAGGACTTTTCAGATCATTATCTGGCCTACATATATTCCCGGTTTTCCAAAAAGTCTAGATGATAGTGACAAAATTTAACTTAAAATTGGTAAAATGATCATAAGCAATACCAAAATTACAATTAGATAATTAGAAAACTGCTCACAATTATAAAACACAGGTTCACGTTAAATATAACTATTTAGGCAAGAATAAAATTAGTGGGAAACAAGGTAATGTCATACATAAGTAGAGGCCATACCGAAAAAAAGGTAATACTAAAAAGTGAAAGTTATAATACTCAGTATAGGTTTTCGCTTAACTGGCAATATTATTTATTTCCAGCAACAAATTACTTTAGTCAAACGCGAGTAAATATAAAGAATTATACATAAAGAAGTAACGTAAACTCCATGCTAAATAACAAAAGCCATCTGTATTATATCCAATATTTGTAACAATACAATATTTACCCGATAAAAGAAACGCGACTTGAGTTATACAATATCAGATCGGGAGCCCGCGGGAGAGGTGAGTTACGAGTTACGACATCTTCCTCGTAGCAACAGGTTCTGAAGAAACTGACAGATGGTTAACTTACAAATAATGCAACGTAGCTATGAAAAAAAAACAAATACAATCAGACATAAGGACGGCCAACAGAAGTGTAATAATAACAGTGTACTTTTTTTTTATAGATTATAGCTTGAATTGATTAAATTTCATAATTTGTAAATTGAAATTATTAATATTAGCATGGTTTTTACATGTATTGGCACTGGGAGCAGTAGTTATATACATTTCTACACAGTTTATAAAATTAATTACTAATGTTTGGCTAAACAAGCACAGTACGAAATATCAATATTATCTACATGTACGCAGTCCGCTATACGACGCGTTGCTAACCTGACGCAAATGCAATATGTCACGAGTATGTCGCCGCCATCGGTGACAGTCGATGACGCGAAATGTGATTTTATCCATCTAAAAGTTCAAAGACGCATATGATACAGTCGAGTATACACTGTCTGGCACAATGCAATACGTCACGAGCATGTCGTGGTCATGGGTGACACGAACCCGTAAGTTTATTCGTTACCAAATAAATTTTAGCTACATGATAGCTCAACACGGCTAGGAAAGTTTTTACCTACAAATAACAATATTTTCAACTAGCCTCTGCCCGCGACTTCGTTCGCGTGGAATAGTTACTTTGGCCTAACGATAACACTCAGAGGAAGCTCTCAATAGGAAAAAAGAACCCGATTTTGAAACATTATTCATTGGTGCTCCGCTCTTATTGGTCTTAGCGTGATAATATTTAACCTTCCTCGATAAATGAGCTATATAACAATGAAAGCATTTATCAAATTGGACCAGTAGTTCCTGAGATTACCCCTACAACTTCACAAACTCACAAACTTTACCTCTTTATGTATTAGTATAGACTAGTATAGATGACAATTAATTTTTAACAAATAGATAAATAATGAAATATAAAGTTTAGTTGATTTATACAATAATTATTATATCCACAGACTTTTTTGAAATACCTGTAATAAAAGAAAATCACATCCCTTCGCTTGAAATCTCTTTAATAACCTTACCAAGGAGCAACTTAAAAGAAAAACGTCACTCGTAAATAATGATCTAAAGCTAGAGCATATGAAATCTTTTGGCGTAAAAATATATATAACAGCAGATATATCTACGTTGTTTACTTCAAATTCAGTTGCGGAGCTCGAAAATATGTTGACGTTTTATCCCCGCCTCGGTAATATCGCTGCCGCAGAGAAAATTGCGTAGAGCAATCTAATAGACTAGACACCTTCGCAACACCCAATTAAAGACAAATCTGAGTTTATTTATTTATCCTTAGCAACGTGGCGGTTACGTTTTTATGAATATTTGATTAATCCTTATATATACTGTAGATATATTCTTACTAATATTATAAATACAAATGAGTTTGTTTCTTAACCTTTAAGACATAGGGCGGGTATCTTTACTTCAGGAAAAGTACTGCTCCTGAAATATTACTTAATGCAAACGAGAGTTAGTTCTTATAGGTGTTCAATATATTACCTCAACTTTTGTATCTTTAATTAAACTTTATGAAATAATAGCGGGCACGACGGACGTTATCCCGGCCTGATAATAATAAAAAACCTAGACAAATTATATATCTAAACCTTCCTAATGAATTAATTTATCTACTGGTTAAAACCGCGTGAAAATTCGTTCAGTGGTTTTTCAGTTTAACGTGAACAGACAGACAGACGTGGCAGAGGACTATGTTTTATAATATGTGACGATGATGATAATGATTATTGTCATTTTACTAATATAGTTTATTCTATACAAGATTTTGCTTGCGGTTTCGCTCGGTATAGTGTAGATTTGACTTATCCGTCGGCAACAGATACTTTTTCTAGATGAAAGATACCCTCTATCCTTATTCGTAATAACCTGTATGCAAAACTTCATGATGATCGGTTGAGTAAATAAGGCATCAAGACGTAATAAACAAACAGATTTACTTTCACATATACCAGGTGAAAGCTTAGACATTCGCAGTATTCTAGGATATGACATTTCATGGTCAAATTTAGCACATAAAATAATAATATCAAAACAAATACTAATAAGCAACATAGAGAACCTTATGTAAAGTTTGTTTTAAGAATTTAAAAAATATGAATAATAACTTAAATAAGAATTAAATTTAATGAAATGAAATTGAATAACCGCTGACAAAACCTATGAACGGCGACCCGGAGATAATTATTTTGCGTTAATAAAACGGACGATAAACCCCTTTACGTGTTCAAACTTCGAAAAATTATCCTTTATTAGTTAATTGGCTTCACTTTCACTTCACGCGGCGGTCATTGACACTGTGCTTTCAAATGGACGCTTAGAGGATTAAGTATATTGTTTTATATTTCTAGATAATTGGGTTCAATATTAAGCACTTTTTTTTCATTGATTTAGAACGAAAATCGAGTGCAGAGTGTCCTCCATAAATATTGCTACCACTTAAACATTCACCTAGTATATAATATCAATTATGGATACCTGCCTACAAGTTTATGGGCGTTAAATCACTATATGAAATTTAATAACAGTGCAACAGAGCTTAACGCCACCCATTGATAAGGTATAGCAAAAAATGGTCTTCATAAAAAACAATTAGGCCAATACTATATAATGATCGGTCAAATAGTGTTAATATGTATCAGTCTTAGATATAATAAAATGTATGATTGTACTTATTGGCTATAAAAAAGTATACTGCAACTATTTTAATATTGGTTAGAGGTGTAGCCCTCCAGTTTTTACACGACACGGGTCTTCATTTTAGAGTCAATGGTCACTCCCTAGTAATTTTCTCTAGCGCCTATGACCCTTGTCAACTACGACCCTTATCTTTTCCATGGAGCGGTCTCATTAAGCTGACCTAAGGATTTTGATACTTGAGCAGATGACTTGCTGATCTTTATTAATTATCCATAAATACTTGTACGATGGAGGACGTTATATTAAATAGGGGCAGATAATTTTGGCGATACTCGTATTTATCTAATTAATCTAACTATTAACGATGTTTTATACCATTGATAATATTTTCTTTAGTAATTTATTTAATAAATAAATCAAAAATATAGTATGTAATATTTAATAACTTATTTTTGTTCTTTCTGATCAGAAATTATTGTCACGTGTTAAGTAAATAATAGTTATATTCGTTGTTCAATTTTATAATTAATATACTTTATTAGATTAAATCATCTCGCTGAACAAGTTTTAACAATAAAACCTGCTATAAATATTTGACAAACGACCTAATTGTGTAGTCTCTCATTTGATATTTAAATTTTAAGTAGGTCATGCTGGTGCCTAACTGCATTGCAGTTAATCGACTAATTTTTTGGCCTCGACGAAATTTCTAGATTTTTGTGGACTGTTTTTCTGTTTAGACCAGACACAAATAATGTATAGGTGAACGCTTATTACATACAATACAAATTTACAATAAACCAATCTTTTCAATTCTTCTCTCGTTGTCTGTTTATACCGATTAATTTGCGAAATGGTTGGACCTATTTTCGTGAGAATTTCACTAGAATATAGTTGATGCTATGATTAGTTATTAAAATTCCTTATTTTAGGAATACAGTTAGGGCCACGGGCGACTAATTGAAAATAAAAATTAATCTATCTATTAATTGGAAAACTTTTTCGCGAATAGCGATCCAATTGTAGTTCAGATTAATATTCAAATGAAAAATTGGTCGTATCGGTGTTCCCGAGGCGTGGCACGTTTCAGGTAAACTGTTGGTCTTGTACTAACTGTACCTAAAAAAAATACTTTCTACTCTTACAGCGAATTCTCAAGTGAGTTATCTGTCGTTCTTTAGATTTTTTTCTCGAACTGACTATGCTATTGACCAAGCAAGCTCTTAACAGCTTCACCGGACTATTAAGGCAAGCAAATTTAAGCGCCACGTCAAGCGGGTGTTAGTGTCAAAAGGATATTATAGAGTGGATCAGTATGTAAACGATAGTGATGTCCGGAATTGACTCCTCTCTGTGCATTCACTATAAGCTGTATGATGTATTGAAAATTTATGTAAAAAAAATGTACCTAATCGAGTTTCTTGCCGGTTCTTTTCGATGGCTGGGTTGTTTTCCGAATCGGTGGTAGTTTTTGATGGTTATAAGCGCCTTATTAGGGCCTAAAGTGAATAAAGAATTTTTGATTTTCATTTTTAAGCGCTTAAGGCACTCAACAGATTTTATTTGACAACTAGCTCAAGACTGCACGACACGCCTCGAGTCGTTCGTTAGAAGTTTGTGCCAACATCTTAGTAATATTATTTATTACCCTTTACACGTGGCTTCGTTCAAGTTAATGGTAGATCTGACCAATCCCTCGCGAACAGTAATTTTGCGAATGAAAAGTGCAATTTGTCCTTTTTATACCCCTAAGAACGTGTATGTAAAACTTCATAATGATCGGTTGAGTATTTACGGCCTGAAAATATAACAAACAAAGAAACTCATATTTAATATTAATACTTAAGAAATATTATATAGGTCTCGATCAAATTTCTTTAGTTTTACTTCTGAAACCTAGTGTTTTAAGTCTTAGTCCTCGTCTAAAAAGAACTGACATCTTGATTTAATATAAAGTTATTCAACTTATAATAATCCACGATTTTTATAAGAGCTACGTGATCAGCGATATGTGTTATCTCACATGGAGAAATGGGGCAAGCGGTGTGATGTGCATATGCAAGAGAGGGGAAGTAAACGGATAGCATTGTTTACAAAGAAATTTTGTAAGCAAATTATATATTTGCTATATATAATGTTAGGATAATAATCAACGCAGATGACGCCACAGATATCAGCTAGTAACGCTGTATAATGTAACGATTACTTGTTCTTATACTTCCCTTTAAGGCTCTTTACCCTCGTAATTCGTAGTCCGATGAAGTTGTTAAGACCTTGCTAGGTCAATAGCGTAGTCAGTTTGAAAAAAAAGCTCTTTACCCGAATTCTTGGAGAGATCAAGCGTAATCGACTTATATAATGCTCAAAATAAGGAACTAAAGGAATTATTTGAAGCGGTTACTCAAAGAAAATTGATCGATATTATTTCTTGTCAATAATAATAATATATGAATTATCACTTTTGTGTTTGTTTATATAGGATCCCTTTAAACATTGTTTCTAAAATCTGATTCATGTGTAAACTGTAAGGAACTGTAACAGAAACACCGACGTGAAGTAACAGTGCTTGCATTATTGCGTTTCGTTCGGACAGTGAGAGCGCCGGAGGACCACCTCCCCTCCCCTCACCCCTTACCCCCTACTCTCAAACACAGGCTTAGAACGCACTTGCAACTTCCCTGTTGTAGCAAGGCGATGATCACTTAACATCAGGTGACCCACCTATTCGTTTGCATCCTACGACAAAAAAAAATATCTCAAATGAGTTCGAGTATAATTTTCGGTTTTCAATGAATATGAGTTAAATATTTTTTTGTAAAGGTAAATTTGATTTACAGATGGACAGAACTTGCCTCTTAATCGTAGGCAAAAGGTATTCCCGAACGGCACCTTGATCGTGGAACAAACTCAACGCGGTGAAGACGCTGGCACGTATACCTGTCAAGCAGCGAACAGACAACGACACGTTGCGCGGAGAGATGTCGAAGTTCAAATAATAGGTTCGTTTTTAAATTAACTATGTACCAACGGGTCACTTATTCAGTACTCGAGGTTTTTAACAATTACCTATTAACGCAGTTTAAATATTATAATGCTTGACTGTCGGATAGGAATGCCAAACCACGCAACTTAGTCATGTTATGCGATAACTCGAAAATATAGGCATTCACAATGCAGTCCTTTCCGGTAACGTTCGATTCATGTCAGGCGCGCAACCCGTCCTCGGCTCCCGCTGCCCAGCACCGCGCCATATAGCCGTTCTCCACTAATGCTTCGTTAAGTTTCGTAGTATTTTTATATTAGGGTATCTGATAACCTCGGTATTAGCTATGTTAAATTTGGTCTTAACTGTTAGATAACGATCTTTAATTAGTAGACTATAGAATGAAAAAGGATTTTAAATTTGGCTGGGAAAGAAGGGTTCAGATTATTTTTTGAGGAGAGTTTTTGGCGAGATCTTAGTCTGTCATGTAGTGCATTTTATATTTTATTCATAATCATGTATGTTTTTTGGGTCTTTATTTTTGTAAATTTGGTGGTCTTTTACGTAATATAGTTAGTTTATTGTGCATAAGTGAAGTGAATGGAAAGTATGAATGGTGAATGGAGCATGAAATTCTGAGATACCACAAAAACTCCCTGGAAGGTTCTAAAAAGGGATCCACCATCTTGTTAGAATATTGAAATGGTCACACGACGCTTGTAATATATCTGTACTATAACGTCCATTGAAACAAATGTTTTACATTGGCAAATGCTTCTGCGAAGCCAAAACAAGAAACATAAGAAGATATTTTTTTGAAATTACAGAGGTTTTATAGTTCTATAGATTATCGCGTTCAGATAAATAAAAAAAAAACTATAGAGCTTTGAAAATGAATGTGTTTCCTAATATTTGTCTGATAAAGAGAATAACGTAGTTAATAGTAATCCCGCATATATATACAATGTCCATGTCATATCTGTTAGCAGAATACTCTTAGCACCATCTCTCACCTCATCTTACGCTGACTATAAAACTCTTCTATAGATTACAATATCGTGCTAAAGATTGTTTAAATGTTATAATTGACGTATTCTAAAGTATTTTTCTGTCAATGACCCTTCCGGGGTAATGTATGTAATATAAAATAACAAATTTTAATATATATAAATATATGCCTTTTTACAACGGAACAAGACAATCAAATATATTTATACGTTTAAATTAATTAAAACAAGTCATGAATTGTTACTCTAATAATTATTGTAAAAATAATAGTAGGTTAGTATCATCATAACATATTAATCTCTACTAAGCTTTCATTATGAGCCTAAAAGTTTAAATTTGAGATAACCTACATACATATTATTCAACTCGCAGACGAATTGTAAGTAACGCAGAGCGAAATTACAGTGTATAAACTTTCTAATTTTCTTTAGTAAGATTTAATGTGCTATAAAATCACGAATTCAAGAGGGGAGGTTTACTCATCCGTAATTCATTAAAGTTAGCGAGCGTGTACCATCACCACGGCGTTAATAATCAAGTTTAACCCGGTTAATGGGGCAATAAAATGAAAAACATTGAAAAAAATATATATACAGAGCTTTTCCGAAGTAACCCTCTGGAATTAGGCCTCTGGAATGTAGCCAGAGCGAATTTCCCTTAATTAAGTTACCCGCCACCTATCAAGAACCGTACCAAATTAAGTACTGCTACGTGAAAAAAATTCACATTTTTTTTTTAAGACCTCAATAATTTTCTGTGAATAATTTCATTCAAGTAATCGTACCGAGCCAATCTAAAGAGGGTGGTTATTATTTTTTTTTATTGTCAAAGTTAAATGAACTTAAACTTAAAAGATAAAAAATTGTGATGATTACAAAAACTGAGTTAACTCATCATTTGTTGAAACACTTTCATATTACATTTCACAATTTGTATTCTTTGTTGATGACTAGTTTTTGTGCGCAACTTTGCTCGCGTTAATGTAAATTTGACCTATACCTTCAGAGCAGTATTTGTTTGGATGACAAGTACGTACGTACCATATTAAGTACGTACTTTTTTATATCTCTGAGAACGTGCGCGCAAAGGTTTATAATGATAACGTAGTTAACGTGTGAATGAAATCTACAAAATTATCGATATATTTAGCTGGTGATATTTAATGGCATGTTTTTCAAACTGGATAGCGACCACCATACAGCACATGTCGCCTCTGCCATAGTAGTACGTTTTGACATGTCATGTTCTGGAATCGTGCGATTCACCGCTCAATACATGTACAAATTATACTGCTATTTACCAAGTTGATTACTAGAGATTTATGCCCGACTATCATGATCTCCATACGTACGGTGATAAACCCATCACAGTAACTTTTTTTACAGTTGACTCGTCTCGAGATCAGTCATTGTATATCTAACAGTCGACTTGCAAGCCAGCGTAACGTATTTACAAACATACAACGCTCGGACCAGAACGAGTAATAGGTAGTGTATTATACTATAACCAGACCTTGAAAACAAGAAGCACTTTAAAATGTATTATATCTTATTCACCCGCGCGTTAAACCCAATAGATATATTTGATTGTCTCTTTTTTTTCATGGAGTTTTAAATCACGGCGAAGTAAAGAAGCTTCCACTACAACCAATAATGTATAATATAGTCATTATTTCGTACACACGTAATTATTATGTACACACAGGACATTAATTTTTGAATGTTTGTATATATATTTATAACAGTAATAGAGGTTTTTTATTTACAGTTCAACCAAAAATATTACCGATACCCGCCATGACAAATCTCCTACGAGAAGGAATGCGAGCGGCTATATCGTGCCAAATTCTGGAGGGAGACTTACCGGTTGCGTTTCGCTGGGAGAAGAACGGCCAAGCGGTGACGTCATCGCCTTACGCTCCAAGTGGCATTATTACTAGAAGAATGGACGAATACAGTGCTTCGTTGGTAATAGAGCAAGTTACGTCGCTCCACAGTGGAAACTACACGTGTATTGCGTCAAACGTCGCTGGATCTGAACGTTATACCATTCCTCTTACCGTAAATGGTACGAATTTGTTTTAATACTTTATAGGTTTTAGCGTTTGTTCACAGTCACACTTGATGTACTAGCTCTTAAGTGCAGGTACCAAGACGCGTCTATAAATTCATGGTGACAAATTTTTCAACTTTGATGTGACTGTTAACCAAATGGACTCAGAAGAAGCCGTATCAGTATTTTAGAAAATAGTGATTTTTTTAAATCAATCTGCATCTTAATATAACCTTCTTAATTGACGATCAAATTATTATATATTGTATGGTTTAATCATCCATTTAAATTTATAAATTACAACGTATAATTTTACGGGAAATGAATTTAAGGTAAGATGGGGTTCTTATGTTATTCCACTTCATTAACTTCTGAGACGATTAATGAAACATAAATAAATCATAAAGCATTACATCTTAAGGAATACGGTGTTATTGATATAAACGTATATAACAGACGTTTTAAGATCGAACCATGAACAACCAAAGCCTTTTTAGGTTTTCTATTATATTTAAATTTAATATGTACAAAAAAGACAAAATTGCCATGTATAAAGTATTCAACAAAATTAAAAAGTGTTAGACAATTTAAAAATCAACATCTAAATTAACTACCATGTTTGAGATGTAATGATGTAATTTATAGACAACTAGCTCAACTTTGATCCAATTCGGTTATTACTGATTCCAGCTGTATTTCCAAACGCAAATATCTAAAAAAACGGAACCAGATTTCAGCACCATCTACCAATTAAGATAAAAATTATAATGCGACTGACTAGTACCCCGCCTACTGGTCTTTCACGGCCAGCGGCAGCGACAACGTAATAGTTTTACCGGCTTATTAAGCTAAATGAATATTTTTACAATTACTTTTATTCCTTTATTTCAAACCGTTCAAGCAGCACATGCCGTATTATAGAAATTTTGCCGATTTCAGTTATATTTATTGTGATTAATTATTGGAAATATATAGTCACCACAATAAACGGTAGCCTATAGCAGGGGTTCCTAAACTTTTAAAATAACAGAACACCAGCCAAACACCTTTGATTTTATGGAACCCTATATTAAATGATTGCAAATTAACAATGAAATTTATGTAAGAACATTTTTTTAAAGAAATGTGTAATATAATTGAAACACATTACTCCTAACTTAAAGTTTTAATGTGAATAATGAAATAGTTTTATCTGACAATTGTGAGCGTTTATCTGGAGGTGCATCCAATCTTGACATGTATTTTTTGTATAAATATAAGTTTGGTGGAATCCTGATGCCAATTTTACGGAACCGTGTTTGGAAAACCCTAGCCTATAGAACTCGGGGATAATATACCTTTCTAACAGTGAAAAAATTTTTAAATACTTATCAATAGTACCGGAGATTACCACGAACTTCTAAAGTCATAAACTTTACCTCTTTATGATATTAGTATACTCGTAGATGTTGGTCTGTATCGTGTCGCAACATCTTGCACATGCGGTTCCGTACATAATAATTAAAATGACAGTGCCTCCGCGCTGGCGGCTCGAGCCAAACGACGTAGCAGTTGCAGCCGGACAAGATGTTACTCTACAATGTCAAGCAGATGGCTACCCACAACCTACGATCACATGGAAGAAAGCTGTTGGTACGTATTAAATAGCAGTATTATTGTTATCTACGTATTAAGTATTATTTAAAAGCGAAATAAAATAAATATTTTATTCAATAAAGACCCTGAAAAGGTACTTACGAACGTCAAAATTACTATCAATTTGAAAAACAACTGAATTATCAAGAAGAATCGGTCAGAATTTCGATCTGGTTTATCTCTTCATCGTACATTTTTTATATCAATGTATTATATTTACAACTGTTTTAAGGACTGCATTGAGACCGGTGTCTTTTCCAGACTTCACCATCGTTTATATATTGATCCACTCTATAATAAAACGTCTTTTGACATCAAAACCCACTTGACATGAAGCTTGAGCTTACTATCATACAAGTTAACCAATTTAAACTTATTTTTGTATTAAAATTATGCCGATCTTTTACTAAATTTAGTTTTTCTAAGTTTTTACAGGCACACATTAAATTATCAAAAACGTATTTGGAAGGCAAAATTAAGTTACTGAACTCTTGACCTTAGAATACTACTAACCATTATCTATTACCCGCGGATATTGAACCATGATAAATGGCTAACTGATTTCCAGTCGACGGGCATGAAAAAACCCAAATTATTAAAACAATCAAAACTATTTTAATTGGTAATGTTACTTAAAAAACTATTAAATAACCTCTACCAGAGACTCTTGATGTATATAATCAAATGTATGAAATGTGTATATGAACATAATATAATGTGTAGCTATAGCAATATGTGCAGGACATAAAAACTATGGAATTTCTGTCAGCTTGAAAGCTTTACATCATAATACTAATTAAAGGTATTTTGTTACTAAGGTAACACGCCCGGCGAATACAAAGACTTCATGTTTGAAGGCAACTCTAGAGTGCTTGAGAATGGGTCTTTAGTGTTTGAACGAATAGCGAAAGACAGCGAGGGACATTACCTTTGCGAAGCACGGAACGACATCGGAGCTGGTTTAAGCAAGCTGATTTTTTTGAAAGTTAACGGTAAGTTAAATTAAGCAAGGTAATTTTGTAGGTGGTAGAGCCCCGCTGAAGCTATTTTTGGTTTCAGCATAAATGGGTCGGCTCCTCCGGGGTAGTACCACCCCTGTCACAGATAACCGACGTCAAATAACAGTGCTTGCGTTGTTGTGTTTCGTTCGGTCAGTGAGAGAGCCGGAGGCTCACGTCCCTTCCTCTTTCCTTCTTTCCCTTTCCTTCCCCTCCCCCTTCTCCCATATACAAGCTGGCAACGGAATGGCGACGTCCCTGATGTCGCTAGTGTCTATGGACGGTGGTGATCACTTAACATCACGTGACCCACCAGTTCGTTTGTCTCCTTTGATATAAAAAAAAAGTGTGTTAAATGTAAGTGACCATATAGTGTAATGGGATTGTAATAACGTAGGTGTTGCGTTCCCAATTAGAACGCACCTTTAAGTTTCCGAAGACTGAAATGGTTAATGATATAACTTATAATATAATATAATATAACTCAGAGGAGACTTAGGGACTTAGGGACTTTGTAGATGGTAGAGTCACGCTGAAGCTATTACTGGTTTTAGCATGAATGGGTCGCCTCGCTTGACGCAGTACCACCCCACTCACAGAAAGCCGACGTGAAGTAACAGTGCTTGGCATTGTTGCGTTTCGATCAGTCAGTAAGAGCGCTGGAGGCCCACCTCTCCTCCCCTCGCCATTTTCTATTCCTCTCTCCCTTATCCCTTTTCTCTAAACAAAGGTTGGCAACGTACTTGCGACTCCAAGGGTGTTGCAAGTGTCTATGGACGGCGGTGATCACTTAACATCAGGTGACCTGTCTGTTCATTTGCCTTCTGTGACATAAAAAAAGGGATTATCTTTTGGAGCATAGTATCTGACCAAAAAATTGATAGCCCGCTATGGTTGATTAGGTTCATTACCTATAACTTTATGACTTCTATTTTATTCTATGCTTTAGCGTTTGATTATTATCTTATGTTTGACGTGGACTATGATAGTAATAAATTAAGCCCAGAGGCGTGTGGCTTTAAGTAAAGGTGCCAGAAGATATCTATATGACTTGGTGAAAGATGTTTAAGGTATTTAAAAAACTTACCACTATGCTATGATTTCATCGTAACGTCTTCCTTTACTGAATAACCCAACTTATTGCTGGATTCAAACCTATATCGATCGACATGGTGTCTGAATACGCTACTACTGAGTCTCATCACTTCAAAAAATAACCATTTAACCTACCACTGACGGATTTTTACAAACAAAAATACAAAAATTTAACTAGGCGCAGACGTGGTGTATTTGGCGGCATTATTAAAGAGCGCTAGGTCATCGGCGTATGCCGCGTAACTATAGTAGAACGAGTAGCCGACAAAACAATTTGAACTTTATATCTATCTATTGTGCAAAGCTTGTGTTTTGCGTCGCCACGCCAACAGTCAGGTTTACCCTCCACCTATAGATATTTCACATAAATAATTCAATGCAACATAAAATATGTCAAACTAGCTTTACTCGCAGCTCCGCACGCATTTTTTTAAATCGTATTAAAGAAATATAAAATTATGAGAATATGTATAATTATAGAAATGCGCTTTTAAAACAATTGTTAGTACGACATACGTACACGTCACAGTAACATGTATGGTATAGATTAGATATATAAATACTAACATTTTTTGAAATGAGGTTTATCATCAGCAACTCATTTGGAACCTTAACCCACAATATAGCTACCTCAGTGCTCACTTTCACTTTATAAAGAACTAATTAAACAATAAATTAAATATGTTATTATAATGATATAATATGCCTATAGTGTTAATAAGTAATACGTACATGATCTAATATCTTATTAGAAAGACCCCTTCCATCTTCCAAGTTATTATTAATGTTTATTATGTTGAATAGTAAACAATGAATGAGCTGACTTCTTGGAATATTGCATAAATACAAATCAAGCTATAAAATCTGTCTAAGCAGTTTTTAATATCTGACAATTTAAATAGTGCTCATTGATTTTTTTTTTTTTTTTCTCGAACTGACTACGCTATTGACCTAGCAAGGTCTTAACAGCTTCACCGGACTACTAAGGCGAGCGCTTAAGGCACTCAGCCGATTTTATAATGGTAACTAGCTCAAGGGTGCACGGCACACCTCGGCTTGGCTGTTACCCGTTGCATGCAAAAATCGCGACCTAACTTAGCTAACCTAGCTAACTATTCATATATGTTTGAGTTGTTGAAACGTATATGAGTACCAGCATATCCGCCTCAACAACTCCTCCATATATTTTTATCGGAAAATTAGGAGAGTTTTTCAGTTCGATAAGGGAAAAATCTTTCACAAAATAACCCTTCCACAAGATGTGTAGCGTGTAGGCGTGCACGTGTGTGGAGGTGATCGTGTAGTGTTGTAGCAGTGATGTATGGGTGTGTCACCGTATCGCGCAAGCAACGTACTCAAGGGCTCCCTGCCGAGGGATCGAACCTAGGCTTGAGCCGCTGCCGTGGGAGGCCTAATCGAGTGTGCGGGAGCGAAGTTAACCCCCAAACCGCGGCGGCGCGATCTGTGGTTATGCGGGCGTGGGCGTGAGCACGCTATGTTACGTGGGACAGGCTGGTACTGATCGTTCGCTGACGTGATATCGTCGGGAGGGTCGGTAAAAATGTGTCGCGGACGTCTTTTATAACGCCCAGCGTTGGGCACGGGTTCGTAAGTAGTGGCGGATACCATTAACGGACTGGGATGAATCGCGGCTCGCTCTAAATGGCTAGTAGTGAGTGATTTAATATACGCCCAGATGGACGGCATCTCCAGGTCCCTGTGGAGATCCGCCTTCCGGACGTACCAAGGAGCACCGGTGATTTTACGCAGAACCCGGGTCTGCAGTTTCTGAAGATTATCGAGATTATTCGCGTGGGCGAAAACCGAACAACTATACGTCATTACCGGACGAATACAAACTTTATATATTGTGAGCTTATGTCTGAGGGACAGTTTGCTCTTCTGGCAGAGTAAATAATGGAGGCGACCCAAGACCATAGCGGCTTTGTCTCGCACTCTCTTAATGTGTGACTCGAATGTTAAGTGATTATCTAAGGTGACGCCGAGATACTTGACCTCGGTGGTCCAAGGTATCTCGGAATCGTATAGCCTTATGGGCTTTAACTTATTATCGCGATATCTAGGGTCGAAGAGTATCGCGGCACTCTTATCGGGGTTAATTCCTATTCGCCATCGAAGAAACCAATCACCGAGTGTGCTAACGGCTTTTTCGATGCGATTCCTGAGAATTTTCGGCTGCCAGCCAGAGGCGTAGATGACTGTGTCATCAGCATAACAACCTACCTCGACTCCCGGGAGCTTAGGTAGGTCGCTGATGAACAGGTTGAAGAGGGTGGGCGCGAGAATGGAACCTTGCGGCACTCCTGAGCGTATCGGACGGGGCGATGAGAGTTCGCCGTCTACTCTAAAACGGAAGGTTCTATCGGCTAGATAATCGCGGAGGATATGAACTAACCTATCGGGTATGCCGGCTTGATTTAGCTTGAATATAAGCCCTTTGTGCCAGACCTTATCGAAGGCCTTCGCGACATCGAAAAAGACAGCTATTGTACGTTTCGGATTAGTGTTTCCCACGGGCGGATCCGGCGCCGGATGCGGATCTTTATTGAAATTAGCGAATATGTACTCCGTGAGGCGGAGCACTTGATCCGGACAAGAGTGTTTGGCGCGAAATCCAAACTGCTCGGGTGGAATTAAATTTTGAACGTTAATCGTGTCCTGGAGACGGTTCAGAAGGAGCCGCTCGTAAAGTTTCCCTAGTGTATCAAGCAAACTAATCGGACGATAGCTATCGGGAAGCGTAGCTTTCTTGCCGGGCTTGTGAATCCCTATCACTACGGCCCTCTTCCAGACGGCTGGAAAATGGCCCTGGGACATGGCCGCATTGAAGATGCAGACCAATAGAGCTATGATGCGATCAGGAAGGAGCTTCAGAACCTCGTTCCTGATCCCATCGGGACCTGGGGACTTCCTAGGCTTGAGACGCTTGATGGCAGCCGAGACTTCATCGAACGTTATCGGGGTTAAGGTATCCGCCGGCGGAGACGCGAGTGCATGCTCTACGGCTGTATCGATGGACTCTATGATGGAAGGGTCAGTATTATCAGTGTTTGGCGAACACTGTTTCTCTAAGCTCGCGGCGAGACATTCTGCTTTATCAGAGTTATCGAACGCGGGAGGCAAACCGGGGCCTCTATCTAGAGGGGGCATTGGGATGACCGTATCGGACTTGAACTTTCGCGTGAGAGCCCAGAATGCCAGGTGAGACGGCTGGAGATCCTCCAGAAACCTGTCCCACCTGTCACCCCGGATCTCAGAGATACGAGATTTGACTGCTTTACGTAAGACACGTAAGCGTTCGCGGTTCTCAGCGGTCGGGTAAGCGTCGTGAGCACGAGTCGCGGCGTTCTTTTCCGTGATCAATGCTCTCGCGTCGTCAGGGAGTATAAAACGGCGTTCGTTCGCCGCTTGTACCTCTTTCGAGGTCTCCCTGACGGCGGTCTGGAGATAATCGACCAGGGAATCGATGGCCGAATCCGCGTCGGCTTTGGACACTAACACGTCCGGAATACTGTCTAAACTGTTAGGCGACGGACTATTTTTAAAATACTCTCTAAGTTTCGCGTAATCGGCCACTCTGATCGGCGTCGGACTAAAGTCAGAGTTGTGTCCTAACTGTAATAAAACCGGGCGATGGTCCGAGTCGAGTTCGTGTATGACTGATATGAGTCGTACAGGAAGCGCGACATTTTTTAATAAAGCTACGTCTAAAACTGACGGTCGGCAGTTATCTTGATA
>JACEII010000052.1:223631-236054 GCA_014332785.1 Antheraea mylitta | reverse complement strand
ATGCTTTATTTGGCGGTTGGTACGCGGAGACAAGAATAATATCAGAGTGGCCCGTCATCGCGACGCGGCATACTGACGCTTCCATATGAGTGAGCGCGGGCGGATCTAACGGCATGCAATAAAGCGAACGCCTAAAGTAAATTAACGTGCCGCCCCCGCGGGCGACACGGTCATTTCTAACGATACAGTAGTTCGCGATTCTCGGATTTCGCATACTCGGTTTTAACATCGTTTCCTGGATGAGGAAAACGTCAATCTGTCTGTCGCGTAAAAAGTCAGCTACTAGATCGCGCTGTGTCCGAAGGGATCTCGCGTTAAAAAACGAGAGGCAAAGACCGCGAGGTTTAACTTTATTCATTCCCGTGAATTTAAAAATAGTTAGTATTTGGGCGATTGTGAACGGACGAGGCGCTGTATGGTGGCTCCGATAGCCGGAAAGCGCGCTAGAGCATTAATGAGTTGTACCCCGCGGGGGTTCTCTTCTACCAGGGCGTAAAAGGCGAGCACCTCCTGCATGTCGTGCTTTATAAGAAGTTGCTCCATCCAATCAAACTTCTCCTCGAGAGAAGAAGATGATGAAGGAGCCTGGGTCGCCTTAGGTGGCGGCGCCAGAGGCCTTGAAGAGGCCTGAGGCTGAGGTCTGGGAGCCCAGGGGGCCATAGGGGCCCGCCCGGGTTGGGCCGCGCGCGGCACAGAGGGTGGCGAACGCGGTGTAGGTGCGGGCGCTACCGGGGCGCGGGAAGCGCCCGGCAGGCCCGGGAAGGCCTCCACGGACATGAGAGGTGGAGGCGGACGGCGGGCGGCGGGTGCAGACGCCCTGGGCGCCTGCCTCGCCTGACGAGGGCGTTGTGTGCGCGGCGCGCGGGGACATCCGCGATAGTTCGCGGGGTGGCCCGCGTTACCGCAGAGCACACAACTGGGAGGGTCGGGAGTGCCAGGAGCGCGCTCGCACTCCTTCGTGGCGTGGTCTCCCAGGCACTTGACGCACCTGGGGCGAAGATGACAATTCTTCGCGGAGTGGCCATAACTTTGGCAGTTATGACACTGCGAAGGAATGTGGGTCTTGCGTGGAGGCTCAACGGTGATCCCGTTGAGGCCACACACAGACGTAAGAGAGAAAATGGCCTTGCCCTCCTGCGACCGGTCGAGGATGGCGAGAACCATATTATATGGTTTGCGGTTGCGTGGGTGGTACATACGATGTACCTCACGCACTGGGTATTTATTCTCCTTAAGGGAGAGAGTGACTTCCTCGACCGAGATTTCGGCCGGGACGCGGCGAAGCACGACACGCAGGAGGCGCTCCTCTTCTAACGCGTAAGTAAAGTACGCGAGTTTCATTTCGGTTAAAAATCGGATCAACGCGCGGTGGTCGTCCGACGTAGTACATTTGACACGAATGCCCGCCGGCGTACTAAGGGCGTTCGTGTAGTTGATGTTGCGAGTCTTAAGACTGTTCGAGATCGCGGTCCATTTAGACTTATCCTGTATCGTAACAGGCGGCGGCGAGCGCGGCTTCCTACCTGCGGACGGAGTGAGCGAGACAGAACTATTGTTGTTGTTGCCGGCCTGTTTTCGCGGCGGTATAGAGTCGGTCGACGGTACGCGCGCGCCGTCGATATTGGCTACTTTTTTTGTTTCTACGGGACCGGAATCCGTCGGGCTTGCCGGGCGACGCTTGTTGCGAGTGACGGTCGTATACCCGTCCTTGTCTGTTTGCGCTGAAGGCGCGGGAGACGCGGTTGACGCGGACGCGGACGAATCAGACGTTGATTCGTCTAATTCCATCTCGGCTTCGGACTCCGAGCTGGAAATCGGGGCCTCGAATAGGCCCTTTTCGCGCGCATCGAGAGGCGATTGCGGCGACAGAGAATCGAATGAATTCGCGGTAGGCACCTGGGGCACAATTTGTCTATTTCCGTAAAATTGCGCGACGGAATTTTTTACTACAGTGCTCATTGAATTCGACACAATACTTTTATATGTTGCTTTGGTTGCTGAGTTATATAGACGAAAGCGTAGTAAATAAAACAAAATGGCCGCCAATATGTCAAAAAAGATAATGTAATTTAAATTACATACATAGATAGAGATATATGAATTACAATTATATTCATCCGTGGAGTTCAGTACCAACATATTTTTGATAAAGTTCATGCGTAGGAAGTCGCGGGTAACAGCTAGTCTAAAATAGAATAACTTAAATTCCTTTCTATAAGGTCAGCCAACTATCAATGAAAGTCTCGTAAAAATCGGTCTAACCATTTTGGAGATAGCGCTGTTGGCAAAACCACGGTTAACAGCTAGTATAAACTAAAATACTTTTTATAAGATCAGCTATCTGCCTGTAAAAGTCTCGTGAAGAACTGTCTAACATTTTTTAAGATAGTACTGCAGGCGAAGCCATGGTTAACAGCTAGAATAAACTAAGATTGCTTGAATTACTTTTTATACGGTCAGCCATCTGCCAATGAAACTTTCGTGAATATATGTCTAACGGTTTTGGAAATAGTAATGCGGGCGAAGCCATGGTTAACAGCTAGTATAAACTAAAATTGCTTGAATTACTTTTTATAAGATCAGCTAGCTGTCAATGAAAGTTTCGCAAAGATAGGTCTAACCGTTTTCGAGAGATAGTATTGCATGCGAAGTCACGGTTACCTGCTAGTCTAAATTAAAATAGAGCAAATTACTTATTATGACGTCAGTTATCTGTTGGTGAAAGTTCCGTGAAAATCGGTCCAACCATTTTGGAGATAGCATTGCGGACAAAGCCGCGGTTAACATCTAGTCTAATTTAAAGTAGCCTAAGTAACCCGCTGTAATTTCAGCTATCTGCCAATGAAATTCTCATCAAAATCGGTGCAACCGTTTCAGATATTACCCGGAACATACAGACAGACAGACAAAAATTTTAAAAATTGCATTTTTGTTATCAAAAGCGTGTACACTTTCATACCTAATCAGTCGTTTTTTTTATTTTGATGTTACATACAGACACCTCATTTTTATTATATGTATAGAAGATAATATCGCGGAGGACTATGCCAGATTTGTATACACGAGGTTGACTGTATTGAACAACAACAATGTCTATAGCCTTATCTAATAAGTTTTAAATAACGTTTACATGGTGAAAACTCTGTCACAGGAATTTTCTCTTTGCCGTCACGCATTGGTATGAAGTTATAGTATTTTCATCTTGGTAGAAGTTACTGTTCTGCTAGTTGTGAGCTGATTGGTAAAAATAATAGTCCTTTTATTCTTATCCTTCAAAAGTCAACACGTTATGATCTTTGATCTCTCATATTTTTTAATCAGCACAATGATTTATCAAAAATAAAAAAGCCTCATATTATTAAAGAAAGAAATATTTTTCATTATCAGATTCCATATAAAGACGAAAATCTTTAATATCTATATAAAATTCACAAAAAAAAAGATGGAACTTTTTTCCCGGGGCTTGTGAAAAGTTGTGGAATGTCTTGATGGAAGCGGACGCGATGAGTTTTGTCCGGAACACTCGGCCGTCCTATGTACAAATGTACTTTATGATTCAGCCCTGCAGAGATGAAAATTCTTTTACGTCTTTATTATTTTGTTCTTATACTATAAAGTTATTATTTACATACAAGAATGACTTACTTAACATTTCTCTTGAATATTTGCAAAGATTAGAAAAAAATGAGTCATGATTAGTTATATAATGTGAAATTTAACAGTAGTTTAAATATATAAATTATATTACCCAATTAATATTATAGAGCTTAAGAATTGTTTGTAGACGCTGGTCGGTAATGCCATCAATAATATTTAAAAAAATACGTGTGGCACTCGGGGACTGCCGCGGTAAAGCTATTACATAGCATTTTTTATTAACTTATGCAATTATAACTATTTATTTATTTTATTTATGCAGTATTTTTTTCCTTTGTTTTTTTTTCTTTGATATTAATTCAAGTTACACTTTTTGAGCGTGGTGACCGACAAGAAAACAAATTTTTTTCTTTTATTAAATAAATGAGAAATTAATATTGTTCAAAATATTTTTATTATCTTACAATACATGTAGGTTATTCAGGAAAACATTTTGTACACAAATTATACGAGTACAGATATTCACTGTTGTATATAGATGATAAATACCTATACACCAGTATACTTTCTCACAAACAACTGATTACGTATTCGTCCGATTTCGGAGTAGCTCGTCTCGATCCGCTCGAGCTTTGTACAGTCATACCATATATACGTTAAGCGAACGCTCGACTCACGTCAACGAACGATCAGTACCAGCCTGTCCCTCGTAACAGAGCGTGCTCACGCCCACGCCCGCGTAACCACAGATCGCGCCGCCGCGGTTTGGGGGTTAACTTCGCTCCCGCACACCCGATTAGGCCTCCCACGGCAGCGGCTCAAGCCTAGGTTCGATCCCTTGGTAGGGAGCCCTTGAGTGCGTTGCTTGCGCGATACGGTGACACACCCATACATCACTGCTATAACACTACACGATCACCTCCACACACGTGCACGCCTACACGCTACACATCTTTGTGGAAGGGTTATTTTGTGAAAGATTTTTTCCCTTATCGAACTGGAAAACTCTCCAAATTTTCCGATAAAAATATATGGAGGAGTTGTTGAGGCGGATATGCTGGTACTCATATACGTTTCAACAACTCAAACATATATGAATAGTTAGCTAGGTTAGCTAAGTTAGGTCGCGATTTTTGCATGCAACGGGTAACGGCCAAGCCGAGGTGTGCCGTGCACCCTTGAGCTAGTTACCATTATAAAATCGGCTGAGTGCCTTAAGCGCTCGCCTTAGTAGTCCGGTGAAGCTGTTAAGACCTTGCTAGGTCAATAGCGTAGTCAGTTCGAGGAAAAAAAAAAAAAAAAGCGAACGCTCGACCGAGCTACATGGTAGGCAGAGTGGGGGGTGTTAGGTTTTTTCGTTAAGAAATTTTTGGATTCGGTCTCCACGATAGAATAGATAGGCCCGCGATAGAAGCTATGCAATAGCTTAACTATATTTTTGCACTTTATAGCTTAACTAGCTATATGTCGTATATAGCATCGTATCGTATGGGAATGTAAACAAAATGAACACAATCTTTGATTTATAATACGGCCATGTAATAAAATAACGATGTCTCGTAGGAACGAATTTTGCCAGTGTCAAGTCAATCTTGGGAGGGTCAAGTAATGAAATAAAACGGCATCTAAACGTGAAGTTGCCAGTTCTATCAATAATTTCAACGATCTCTCTACTGTCTTCGTGCTATTGACTTAATTTTTATAAGGAGTTTTTTAACCGAAATATTATACATTTCCTTATGATTTTTCCTACAAACTCATACAACAATAAAATAATTAGTGAAATAGGTGGAGCCGCTTTGAAGTATATTGAGATACATTCGGTAACTGATTTTTGCTTATATAGTTTATTAAAAAAACTTATAGATTATCAAACATTACGCTACAAATCTGAGAGTAATAAATTTACTATACAAAATGCAATAAGTGAGAAATGTACTTTATTCTAAAATGTTGAAGAGCAAGGGTGAACCACTTTCTTTATTACATTACATAAACATTCTAATCAAAACTAGAAAATCAATCTTAAATGAGCCTAAAAGTTGTAATAAAGATACAAAGGAGTTCATTTTCATAAAAAAAAGTTATAGTAAAATGAAAAGAAGACATAAAATGTAAATAAAAGCTTTAACAATAACTCAAGTGTCTTGCATTTATTTAACTTACTAGAATGGGTTTATTTGAGACCGGTTTAAATTAAAGACTTTTTAAAGATAATACTGTATTCAAATAGCTTTTTAGAATTATTCTGTTAATAGCTACATCACTATTTAACCTTCAAATTAGAAGTTTTGGGCGGGAGTTTGGTTTGTCATGTTTGGATTTTATATTTTATTTATAATCTTGTGTTATTTCAATCTATATTTGAAAAGTTGTTGGTGTTTTATGTATTACAGTTCGGTTATTATAAGTGACGTAAATGGGAAATAATACCACGGACCATAAATTCTTAGATGCCAAAAAATTCCCTGGAAAGTTCTAAAAAGTGAGCCACCATCTTGTTAAAACATTGAGATAATCACACGACGCTTGTAATATTATTAACTACTCGACAATAGCATTAATAAATCTGGAAGGTTGGTTGCCAAAAGTAAGATAAAAAACCTTCAAAGTCAACAACGTTGCCGTTTATATATTATATATTATAACTAGCAAGATAATATAGGTAATCGACACCAAAATTTTTATCGCTTAGAAGATAAGTGTGCAGAACGCAAATTTGGATTTAAATACGTATTCTTGCATCTGTATAACATAGAAACAATTTAAGGATTTAACAAAAGTCTCTTTTAAAGAAACTCAAAGAAGAATATATAATTTTTTTAAAATGATACAAGATGTATTTGATAAAATACTGTAATTCTTGGCAAATAACTGTACAAGGTGATAAAAAGTTTTCGATTGCAATTTTTTTTAACTTGTTTTCACAAAAGAGATGATTTGAAATAGGCAATATGAGTCAGAGAGTGAGTCGGGGTTATTTCAAAATGATTTAGACGCAGGTAAGAGACGTGGTAATCAAAGTCCGTTAAATGTCTTAAGATTAGTAATCACATGCTTGACAAAATTATTGAACGCTTAGATTGCAGACTCTTTCTCCATCAAGCCCAAAAGATCGAATGGATATATACGGAGATTATTACAAAGCATTATGTACCCTAGTTTCTTCGTGCTAAACCTGGGACAATATTGAAGCAAGTGTTCAAATGCTATTGGAGATTAAAAGTTTGATGCCAAGGACCTACAAATAAATTCTAGCAACTGCATTTGAGAGTCAGTCCTCTAGCTTTTAGCTTGTTACGTCTTATTTATTTAATTTTTTTTCTTCTTAGATCACATCATCTAACATCAGGTGTAATTGTTGTCTTAAAACGTATAAGATCCTAAAAAAACCTAAACTTTCGTCGGTGACTACGTGTTTAAAAAAACATGAAATAATAAATATAATGCCAGTAATAAACAATTCCCTTTATATTTGAAGGTAAATAACTATAACTTTGCAGTTAAAATATATTATTATCTGTGAAGTGAAATAAAAATGGTAATGTATTTGTAGTTAGTTTTTAACATGCGCCGTGTTCGACTAAGCAGAAAACTCAATTGCTGTTTATAGCAATACGTGTCTTCTTTATTGGTGAACGAGACAGTTGATGCTCACCGGAATAAGAACGCGGTTTACATGATTACTTTCCTAGATATTGACTATTTTTATGTCGTGAAATATTCGGACTAATAGGGTTTATTAGATTTTTATTTTGTAATTTGTCAATAATTGAACTGAGTTTCATCTGCTTCGTTAGGCATTAAATAAGTCAAAGGGTCAATCGAACCCAAAAATAAAAAGGCTAAAATCTTTTGCCAAATATTTCGCATCGAATGGTCATAGTACTGTGTGTCTATAAGTTATGTTTTTGGTATACGAGTATATCGCATTTTGGCTTCCCAGAAATATAGATATGATAGTTATAAACAAGTATATAACTCAGATTTAAGCTTTTTAAGAAATTTCAGTGAATCATGTATATTACTTTAAAACATTAATATTATAATTTTGTAATTCTGCATTACTATCTACAGTTAAAATTGGTATACATTTTCAACAATTTCTCTTTTATAACTGTTTTAAACCCTGAATAACAAGGCAAATCGTTTTCGGAACATTAATCTTATATATATTTAGAACTGTAATTATTAACGTCATGGGTGTATAATTTACGTCAATTGCGAATTGTGTAAACGCCCGTAAAAAATCTTATTCGATTTTGGTTAGATACCAGTACCCTCTGAGGTCACGTCCGGGAACAGTTTGTAAACAGTTCTCCAACCTCTAATCCTATTTCCCGCTTGTTTATTTCGGTTTGACACAAGGTTCGTCGGGATTTACACACGGCTGAAGTTTTCAGACGTTCGCTTAAACCTAGGTAAAGTTTGGACACCGAACATTTTATGTATCAACCACCATCCATTAGTTGTCGAAATTAGATTTATAATTCCTTTTACGTCTATACTAATATTATAAATAGGTAAAGCTTGTGAAGTTGTAGGAGGTAATCTCAGGAACTATTGGTCACTATCTGAAAAGAATTTTTATTGTATTTATTATTATTATTTTTATTATATTATAGCTTATTTATCGGGAATGGTTATAGGCGATATTCATCACGCTAAGACCAATAGCAGCGGAGCATCAGTGAAGAATGTTTAAAAATCGGTGTTTTTCTTCTTGAGAGCTTTCGCTGCGTGTTAGCGTTTGTCCAAAGTAACTATTATTACGTGAACGAAGTCGCGAGCAGAGGTTAATTTTTAATAAAGCGGTCCAAGATAGTAAACCCGCTGAAGTGAGCTGCTTACGTGCAACTAACAGAACACACTTATAGATGCTTGGCAACAGATTTTCACCCTATGGGTGTAAGCTAGGAGAGGTGAGCTTAAAAAACCCTATCGCCATTCCATGGTTTCTCCATCATGTTTTCCTTCTCTAAATACTTCACCTGGGTTGCAAGAATTCGAACCTACGTCGCTTGACGCGGTGTTCCAACATCTATCCACTAAGCCATCATTTTTTTTTTTCAAACTGTATACGCTATTTACCTAACGGGCCAGCTTCACCGGACTAAAAATGATCGTTTGTGTTACGAACCGACGCCTCCATCAATTGGCATAAAATGCAGCACATTGTAACTGAGTTACGACTACATTCTAAACCATCATCTGTAAACTTGTAATATAGCAACTTATTAAAAAAAAATTAATAGAAATTAAATAATGAACCTTGTTTGTATCGTAAGTATGTTTTTATTTTATATCAGTGGAATACGTTCCCTCAGACACAAGCTCACTTTGTATAATACGAGTATCCGTCCCGTGATGACATATAGCTGCCCCGTTTTTGCGCATATGTCCGAAGATAACTTTGATAAGCTGCAGGTTCTCCAAAATCGTGTTTTACGTAAAGTGACTGGTGCCTCGTGGTACATCCGGAGAGTCGATTTCCATAGAGACCTAGAGATCCCTTCTATCTGGGCGTACGTAAAATCACTTAAGATTAGTTATTTTGAAAAAGCCGCGAATCATCCCAGTCCGTTATTGGTATCCGCCGCAAACTATGAACCCGTACCTAACGCTGCACGTTATAAAAGACGTCCGCGACACATTTTTACCGACCCTCTTGATTCAATCACGTCAGCGAACGATCAGTACCAGCCTGTCCCTCGAAACAGAGCGTGTTCACGCCCACGCTCGCGTATCCACAGATCACGCCACCGTGGTCTGGGGGTTAATTTCGCTCCCGCACACCCGATTAGGCCTCCCACGGCAGCGGCTCAAGCCTAGATTCGATCCCTCGGTAGGGAGCCCTTGAGAGCGTTGCTTGCGCGATACGGTGACACACAAATATACATCACCGCTACAACACTACACGATCACCCCCACACACGTGCACGCCTACAAGCTTACACATGAAAGTGGAAGGGTTTACTTTTTTTTCCCTTATCGAACTGAAAAACTCTCAATTATCCGATAATAAATATATGAAGGAGTTGTTGAGGCGTGTATGTTTGGTACACATATACGTTTCAACAACTCATACATATATAAATAGTTAGCTAGGTTAGCTAAGATAGGTCGCGATTTTCCATGCAACAGGCAACAGCCAAGCCAAGGTGTGCCATGCACCCTTGAGCTGGTTGCCAAAATAAAATCGCCTGAGTGCCTTAAGCGCTCGCCTTAGTAGTCCGGTGAAGCTGTTAAGACCTTGCTTGGTAAATGGCGTAGTCATTTCGAATAAAGAAAAAATCAGTTGAATACGAAGCTGTAAAATTAATCAAGATGTTTAGTTACTATTTTATTTCATTACCGGTCGTATTGTTAACGGAAAAATTTGTCTTATGTTCTTCTTTGATAACCCGTGAGAAACCAGAGCAGATATTTAATTAAACAAAATAATGACACTTATTTTAAAGCTGCTTTACATATAAAAGTATAATAATATATAATGCGTTAAATCATTACATGGACGATAAATCGTGTCAAATTGAAGGTTTCATCAGGAAAAATAAATAATACCAATCCGTCATCCAATAAATAACATGAGTGCCACTTACATAACTCGCACTCGACTCTTCTTTATGTAAATTTCCCGTAACTGCGCTCGTATTCCCTTCCTCGATGTATACCAAAAAAATACGTAGTTTTGTATCCGAGATTATGTTACTCGGATACCGGTAATTTAAAAGTAAAAAGAGAAACTTTGATAAGATTATTGTTTTCACAAAAGCGATAGAATCTGTGCCAAGCTATAGAACTACATATCCATGGGCAATTGTGAAAATATTAGACCAAGTCTATGTCTGTATATTGACAGAATTGAAGTAGGTAATTACTTGAAATATTTTAAACAATTTAATATATTTTTTAAAACGGTGAAATTTCAAAGGTTCGGACACTATATCGATCGACCTAGGTTTGATTTCTTGCGAATAAGCCGGAGATAAGAATTAAATTTATGGTTATTGACCATAGCATAGACTTTTCTAAGGATGCCCTAATAACTACAATCCTCACATGTTGTAAATCTCTTATCAAGCATTTACAGGTGTTTTTCTATGCTTTCCGTATCTACCATCTTAGACTACATTTTCATATTACATCAGATGAAACTGCGGTCATACCCAAAAACTTATAAAATCTATACTAATATTATGAAGAGGTAAAGTTTGTGAGTTTGTGACGTTGTAGGGGGTAATCTCAGGAACTACTAGTCCGATTTGAAAAATTCTTTCAATGTTATATAGCTCATTCATCGAGGATGGTTATAGGCTATATATTATCGTGCTAAGATCAATAGGAGCGGAGCACCAATGAAGAATGTTTCAAAATCGGGGTATTTTTTTCCTCTTGAGAGCTTCCGCTGCGTGTTAGCGTTAGCTCTAAGTAACTATTCCATGCAGACGAAATGTGACGCGGACGGATTATAATTCATCTAACAGCGATTTCAGTTACGGATTGTATATAATATGTTTGTATAGCTCCAGCACGATTTCCCATGAAGAGTAAAACGGTACAAGTCACAGCAGGAGAGGCAGCTCATCTGCAATGTGCTGCATCAGGTGATGCGCCCCTAGAAGTTAGCTGGCGCAGCCCACATCACCACACCATCGCTCATCATCTCGATCAAAGGTATTATTTGTTTCATTAATTTTCATTACTTTACTAACAGTGCCCTGGAACTCCATTCTGCCTTAAGTATATTAAAATATGCGCTTTTTGCATAAAAATCTTCTCCTGACAATAACAAACACAACAAAAAAAGAATTAGCGAAATCGGTTTAACTGTTCTCGAGATTTACGCTTAGCAACATATTCAGCGATTCATTTTTATACTATAGATACATATTCGGGTGATATAATATTATACACACTAGCGAGGATCACAAAACTAATATTTCATTGCGTATTCATATCTGGTCTGAAGGAAAGTAGACGAAGACAATAAAATATCTCAACTCAAAATTGAAAACGCTTTATTAAATTCAGGCCTTAAGAAGGCGGTTATGAACGTGAAAACTACTATGAGCCGGTTTGGAAAACATCACGATCTGGTTCATCTATCTATACTAATATCATAAAGAGATAAAGTGAGTTTGTGACGTTGTAGGGGTTACCCCTTACAGGAACTACTGGTCCGATTTGAAGAATTCGTTTAGTGTTATATAGCTTATTTATCTAGAAAGGTTATAGGCTTATATATCATCACGTAATAAGAACGGAGCACCAATGAAGAAAGTTTCAAAATTGAGGCTGTTTACCTCTTGAGAGCTTCCGCTGTGTGTTAGCGTTAGTCCAAAGTATTCCACGCGGACTAAGTCGCGGGCAGAGGCAACTATACTATATAATTTAAAAAATACGTTACAATAGTTTTTAGTGGATGCATAAAGAGGTATGTCTATTCCAGACATCACGATTGTTTACATATTCATCTACCCTATATTCATTTCACACCAAAACCAGTTTGACATGGCCATTAAGCTTACAGTTCGGCAAATCAGTAATAGGTTATCTCCCGATTAGGCCTCCCACGGCAGTGGCTCAAGCCTAGGTTCGATCCCTCGGTAGGGAGCCCTTGAGTGCGTTGCTTGCGCGATACGGTGACACACAAATATGCTACAACACTACACGATCACCCCCACACACGTACACGCCTACACGCTTACACATGAAAGTGGAAGGGTTTACTTTTTTCCCTCATCGAACTGAAAAACTCTTAATTTTCCGATAATAAATATATGGAGGAGTTGTTGAGGCGTGTATGCTTGGTACACATATACG
>JACEII010000052.1:135283-223531 GCA_014332785.1 Antheraea mylitta | reverse complement strand
CCACGGCAGCGGCTCAAGCCTAGGTTCGATCCCTCGGTAGGGAGCCCTTGAGTGCGTTGCTTGCGCGATACGGTGACACACAAATATACATCACTGCTACAACACTACACGATCACCCCCACACACGTGCACGCCTACACGCTTACACATGAAAGTGGAAGGGTTTACTTTTTTCCCTCATCGAACTGAAAAACTCTTAATTTTCCGATAATAAATATATGGAGGAGTTGTTGAGGCGTGTATGCTTGGTACACATATACGTTTCAACAACTCATACATATATGAATAGTTAGCTAGGTTAGCTAAGATAGGTCGCGATTTTGCATGCAACAGGCAACAGCCAAGCCGAGGTGTGCCGTGCACCCTTGAGCTGGTTGCCAAAATAAAATCGGCTGAGTGCCTTAAGCGCTCGCCTTAGTAGTCCGGTGAAGCTGTTAAGACCTTGCTGGGTCAATAGCGTAGACATTTCGAAAAAAAAAAAGTAATAGGTTATGGGATTTTGTCGTAAAAAACTTTTACTCGTTTTACTAGGTTGGAAAACAGAGAAAACCAGTTTGTAAACGATTCTTGTATTTAAATCGCGCCGGTCTTTAAGGAAATTCATCTTTTCAAAATTTAATCTCAATTTTATATACGCTTAATCAATGCTTTGATCAATTTCAGTTAGAAATAAATTCACATAGAAGCTCGATAAACACAAAGTTTTCATAGTACTAGAATCTAATATTGCCGAAATAAAAACATATTGTTCATTTTGTCAAAACTATAATCGTGTGGTCTTTAAACCTGTGCTTTTACTCGTAAAGAAAATTTTTCTTAACCTTGGATAACTAACTAAAGAATCGTCCGTTCGAAGACGTCCTTCTGAATGAAAGTCGATCGTACCTAGTTCCGCGTACCTCTGGCTCCTACATCCTTGTCTACCTTCTTATTATAAGTAATTAGAAAACAAGCGATGGACTTGAGGTCACATACTAGTTAGGTTGTGATTTACAGTCATCCCTGGCTACGAAAGCGACTTCAGATTATGACTTTGAGGCATGATGTCAAGATTATGATACAGGTGTTCTAGGCAAACTAGTCAACATAGAAGTCTCTATTAATCCTTATACGTGGAATGTTCTATCTGTGTATGTCCAAGTCTAGGTGAATGACGAAACACCATTGCCGGAGATGCAAGCAAGTTATTTGGGGCGCTCACAATTCTAACATCTGTTTTCGTTTTGTGGAATCACTTAAACATTTATTTTGTTGTTAATTCACAAAACTTCCGTGCCATGTAACAAGTTCCCATTTACATTAAGTAATGTTGATAATATTTGAGTGATATTGCGTAGTCCGCTCGACGAATGTTTAGTTATTACGTAACAATGAATATAGATCCGTGGGGTTTTAGTGCGTGCGAGCCGGACATAACCCACCTTCTCCCCCGGGAGGGTGTGTATCCATAAGGGATTTCCCGACATAAAAAAAAAAAAATGGGATATTCACAAAACGATTTAATTTATTGTATTATAATGCTCCTTACAGATACACAATTCGCGAACAGGTATTAGACGATGGTTTGGTATCAGAGTTAAGCATCTTGCAGACATATCGACAGGATACAGGAGCCTTGACCTGTCGAGCGTCGAACGCTTACGGCCAGGATGAAATGCTCATACATCTCGTTGTACAAGAGGTACTGACTATTGTATGAATTCACGGTGATCTTTGAAAATGTGATTATAAATTATGAAATGTGATATGCTAATATTTCTTTAAAACAAAAAATAACCCCCTACTTCAAAATTTATATGTATACAGTTATTATAATTAGCTTTAAAAAAACTCGTCTTTTATAGCGGTTTCCACAGAGTAAAATGTATGTTCAGAAAAATATTTTTACTCTATAAGACTAAGTTGATCAAAAGAAAAGGCATTCAAATTATTATTTCCCAGCCGAACCAATTATTATCGATAAGATTTTATTACGAATAACAACATCTATTATGTTTATTTTAGGTCCCCGAAATGCCAAAGAATATAAGGATAATCGATCAACAATCAAGATCCATTCAAATGTCGTGGACTCAACCTTACGCTGGGAATAGTCCAATTATTAATTATATCGTTCAATATAAGGAAGCACCAGGTAAATAAAAGTATAAGTCTTAAGTTTTTTACGTATACACATAATTACAATCAGATTACCGTATTTGTAATTATACAACATTTCGAAATAAAAACTAAATAAATTTATTAGGTTAACAACATGGATAATATGAAAAAAAAAATTGTAGATCAAAGTTTTCTGACCGTGTTGGGTAATCTTTGGTAGGCGGAAAACTTATGCGTTCGCATCACCGATGACCTCGACATGCTCGTGACGTATTATGCTTGCGTAAGCCTAGCGATGTATGATGTACTAAATACAGTGGTCCGTGTACACGTAATTTTGATATTTTATATTGAACTCGTGCAGCGCACAATTAATAATTGATAAAATTAGGATTTAAAAATTATGAATTTCTACATAGGAGGCAAACGAACAGGCGGGTCGCCTGATTTTAAGCGATCACCGCCGTCCATAAACACAAGCAACACCAGAGGAGTCGCAAGAGCGTTGCCAGCCTGTGTTTTGGGGAAAATAGGATGGGGAGAGGAGATGAAAGGAGGGAGAGAAGAGGGAGGGAGATTGGCCTCCGGCACTCGCTCTGACCGAATGAAACGCAAAAATGCAAGCACTGTTATTTCACGTCGTTTTTCTGTGAGAGGGTGGTACTACCTCGAGCGAGCCGACCCATTCGTGCTGAAACCAATAATAGTTTCAGCGTGGCTCTACCACCTAAAACTAAAATTCAAACTATAATTGATTTAAAAATTCAAAAGATCGTACATTCTATTGTATTGATTTTTCACTTCTATCGGCAGTCCTTATGACTACCTCGACTTTTTTTGGTATTCAAAATAGCTTATGTTATGTAATGCTACCCATTGTCATTTTATACAGAACCGTGGCCAACGACTCCACAAAAAGTAATTGTCCCGGGCAGTGTTACATCTGCGAGTATACAGAATCTGCAGCCAGCAACATCGTATCACTTGAGGATAATTGCTGAGAACAGATTGGGGCAAAGCGAACCGAGCCAGCTCGTTCAAGTTACGACCACTGAGGAAGGTAATTTTCTTCCGTACCTCTTTACCAAACAAAAATAATTAACAGTTAAATGTATTTTTCCTAATGTATCTAACTTAAGGAGTATTTAAATAAATTCCTACTTAACAAAAATTGCGAAACATATCTATGTTACAGTTCGTTTTTATTTTTTTAATTTTTTTTTTGTATTAGAAATAACAATATAAATGTATTTTCAAACTTTGAGAAGTATTCGAATACGCGCCTGATTTTGTATAGTTTAGAAAAAACTGTATTAAAATATTCCAGTAACTTTAAAATGATTTATTAGTTAACTACAAAATAATTATTTTATCTAAATAAAAAGAGCTTTGCTGTTGTGCACGCATCATGCAAAAACTATTGAATAGATTTGAACTTTTTTTTGTTTATCATAGGAGGCAGACGAACAGGTGCAGCACCTGATGTTAGGTTACCTCCATCGTCTATATACACTAGCAAGACCAGGGGAGTTGCAATTTTGTTGCCAGCCTGTGTATGGGGAAGGGGGAGGGGGATTGGGAAGGGGTGGGGTAAGAAGGGACGGAGAAAGGAGGTGGGTCTCCTGCGCTCTCACTAACCAAACGAAACGCAACAACACATGCACTGTTACTTGACGTAGGTTGTCTATGTGTCTGGTGATTATGTTTCGTTTAGTTTTGTTTCTAGACACTTAGTTGTTGTAAAAAAAACAAGATCCCTTCATTAAATATCAAAATTATGAAAGTTTAAAAAAACTACAATGTTTATAAACGAGCGATGGAGAACTGGGGCAAGCGATGTGGTAGGCATGCGCATAACAACACAGACGAAGTCGCTGATAGCAACTAGTAACCAATAAATATTTACACCAGTAATAACCAAAAATATCGGTATTATAAATGTATTTTCTATATTAAAATGTACTCCAGTTCCCAGCGGACCACCTTTAGACGTAAGATTGGAACCGAAAAGTTCCACGGAACTGATAGTCAGTTGGGAGCCACCGCAAAGGGATTTATGGAACGGGAACATACTTGGATACTACGTAGGATTTCAAGAAGTGAGTCCGAATCTTTTATCCATCAGAATATCACTCTTTAGACTCATTCATAGTATGATAGATGTGAATAATATTACCTATACTAATATTATAAAGAGGTAAAGTTTGTTGGTTTGTGACGTTGTAGGGGGTAATCTCGGAACTATTGGTCCGATTTAAAAAATATTTCAGTGTTATATAGCTTATTTATCGAAAATGGTTATAGACTATATATCATCACGTTAAGACCAATAGGAACGGAGCAGCAATAAAGAATGTTAAAAAATCATTTCTTTTTCTTTCTTGAGAGCTTCTGTTGTGTGTTAGCGTTAGCCTAAAGTAATTATTCCACGCGAACGAAATCGTGGGCAGAGGCTAGCATTCTATAGATTGATAGCATTATATAGACATCTATGGTTGCTTTTGAATTTCTTCAGTACTAACTAGGACCGTCTAGTAGATATCTGTTTAAAAAAATCAAGTCACTAAAGCAAATTTTATTCATAGTCAGAACTTTAGTGCCTAGATAAATTAAACATGTTAAACTAGCGATTACTTAAATTTAAAACTTTTTATATCTGTATCTCCAATAATCATAAGATGTTAAATATTCGATTTTAACGTGGAAACCATCACGATTTATCCATAAATAGAACCACAGTTTGTTATAGATAAATTTAAATGTTTAACATTGCATGTTCTTAATAATCTTAGCACAGGAAATGTGATATTATTAAGTTTCATTTAACATTTGCATAATATTCGAAATGAAATTCTGTTTATGATAGGGAGATCTCTCCTCGCCAAGTCAAGCAAAAAAGCGGCACGGCCGTACTATACTTTTCTCGAAGCAATTCAGGCCATTTTCGACCCCCTAGAACGTTGTGGGTAAAACTAGAAGTTTGAATTAGGTAACCTAAAAACATCTTAGAGTGAAGTCAATATAAAAAAATGTATTAAATAAAATATATTGACATGGCAATCGCACCAAACAATCTTATATAGTATGATATGTATTATTTGTGAGGCACATTGTGTTTTCATGTGATGGATGTGATTTCAGTCTATTTTATTTAAAACTAGCTGTTACCCGCGGCTCCGCACGCGTTTTTTGAATGTATTAAATAGATTTAAAATTGTTATTAGATGTGTAAATAACAATAATACTCTTTCAAAAATATTTGTAAGTATGACGCACATCATCTACAGTAACAGGTAACATTTACATTATATATGTAAATACTAATAGTGTATCGAATGGGATGGGATTTATCATAAGTCACATAGCTGGAACTTTAAACTACTATCTATGTATCACCCTTACTTAAAATAAAACAGCTAATTAGTTAGTTAATTGCCCGTAAAATTCCCGTTCAAATATTACTTGTAGTCCGTTGAAGCTGTTAAGACCTTGCTAGATCCATAGCGTAGTCATTTCTAAGAAAAAAAAAACCGTTCAAATAGGTCCAGCCATTTCGAAGATTACCCGGAATAAATAAACAAAAAGACATACCGACAGAATTAAAAAAAAGATGTTAATATTTGTAGCACCGCAGATATATGTATTCATCAAAAAGTATTTATTTCAATATTATATACACACACTTTATTCTTGTAAAATACATAATATATCAAACAACCAAAAATTCGGAACAAAAAAATTTACGAAATATTATATAGAAGATTTGGCGCTTATACCTTTACATTAACTTAGACATAGATGAAAACTGGGTAGAGAATACATAAGAACACCTATATTGACAACTTCAGAATTGGCAGTATGGATTAATTCCTTCGTCTGTATTAATGGACGAATATTATTACTACTAACCTTTTAGAATAGCAGCACAAAATAGACTTTTAAAATGTTTGCGATAGTAACGTACTACTTATAAAAAATATTGGAATTAAAAATAACGTAGAATAAACTTTTGAACAGGAACACAAAATAAACCCTAATAATATTTCCGATAGAATGTTATCATGTTACCATGGCAACGCATATAATACTGACACTCACACGCAGCGGATGCTCTAAAAATAGCCCGATTTTGAGACATTCTTTATTAGTGCTCCGCTCCTATTGGTTTTAACGTGATGATATGTAGCCTATAGCCATCTTCGATAAATGAGCTATCTAACACTAAAAGAAACTTTCAAATCGGTAGTTCTTGAGATTAGCGCGTTCAACCAAACAAACAAACTCTTCAACTTTATAATATTAGTATAGATATAAAAGATTTTCAATATTGATATGGTCTCTATAAGATATTGTTAAGTTAGCTAATTACGTAATAACTTAAGACGGCCCCTTAAGTAGTGAGTTAATAAAGTAACCGATTTGGTATAACATGGATCTCACACCACTTTTTACGGTAAACGAACTGAGTTGCATGACTTGGCTTTCCTTTTTTTTATGTCATAGGAGGCAAACGAACATGTGGGTCACCTGATGTTAAGTGATACCACTGTCCTTAGACACTTGCAACACCAGGGGAGTCGCAAGCGTGTTGTCAGCCTTTATTGAAGAAAGGGAGACAGGAAGAGAGGAAGGTAATGGCAGATAGATCTCCAGAGCTCTCACTGATCGAACGAAACGCAACAATGCAAGCACTGTTACTTCATGTCAGTGTTTCTGTGAGAGGGTGGTACTACCTTGAATGAGCTGACCCATTCGTGCTGAAGCCAGCAAGAGCTTCAGCTTGGCTCTACCACCTAAAGTTATAAGTTTTGTTTGTGATAGCATATACATTTTCAGTTAAATAGCAACAGTACAGTGCTTAGTGCGAGTGGTCCAGGCGGGGCTTCTTATACAGTACGGACAGTTGAAGGAAGCGGTACTGCTAGAGCTCGGACTACGCTCGCAGGCTTACAGAAACACGCAGCGTACGCTGTCGTCGTACAAGCGTATAATAGCCGAGGAGCTGGACCTGCTTCCCCGCCTACGACTGCAACCACCATGGAAGATGGTAAGTGATCTAGTAATCTAGATGGTAAATAAATTTCTGTGTCAATAAACCTTCACCAGAAACCAGGTTCCTTTACGTTTTTTTTAACCCCGAATGGAATTCGATGGGGAGATTTAGGTCATATTCCTATTTTTTCGATACTTAAGATGAAGAAGAAAAAAAGAAGAAAAGCACTATGCCACTTCCGTGTGGCTTTCTCGGTCTCTATGTGTGTGCGATTTCTATATTTATATTTTTATCCTATCATTTCTTATATGTAAATAATTTTAATTGAAGAATGGAAACAAAGATTACATTCAATACTTTAGGGAAAATATTCATGTATAGAAATGGATAGAAGATCATTAATTATAAGTTATACGAAGAAATGCTAAATCAAAAAAGATATATATAAAGGTTTTTAGGAAATTTCCATGCGTCTAGCATTGAGAATATAGAACCGAAGGCTACTCGAGTTTCCATAATCGTAGAAATAAATATATAAAGAGATAAAGAGCAAGCAAGAGCATTTAAAACGTAACCTTTTTAAAACAAGTATTCAATGCGTATTTAGCTGTTTTGTAATAAACCTTTAAAGTATAAAAAAGTTAGCTAGTTTTTACAATCTTAGGCAACATTATCCCTACACTAAGAATACTACTATTAGAAACTATAGTCATTATTCAGTATTAGTAAGGTAAAACAAAATTATGAATGCAGTACCGAGTCTTCCTCCTGGAGCACTTCAATGTAATGCGCTGAGTTCACAATCCGTGCGAGTTTCTTGGGAACCACCTCCGATGCGAGGACGTAATGGTGTTCTGCAAGGGTATCGCGTCACTTATTCTCCTGTCACCGATTGGTATGGTAAGTATCATTTTAGGTTATTTATACTTATTTATTTATGCTCTTACCGGATCTGACCATGAAAATTGTAAGCCAATTTGCAATTTATGATAAACTCGTCCTTTTTTCTAACCACCCGATAATTAATTGTGAGATAAGAATGAATACTCTCCAAACAGGATTGCTTATGGAAATTACGTGGATCGTACAATTGGTTTTTGACTATTACGACCAAGATAACAACAAGGCAACTTACAGACAAGAGGACAAGTGATTATTTGGGACACTTGAGTAATTTAATTATGACTTTTTTTTTCTTGAACTAGTTATGCTATTGGCCTTGCAAGGCTAACAGCTTCACCGAACTAGTTAAATTATGTCCGATCGACAGCCGCATGCAATTAAAAGTGAGCGACCAAATGAAAGCGAGAGCTATCTGTACTGTGGCGTCATCTCTGAATAATAAACAAAATCTTCTGTGATTGAATATAATGCAGAAGTTAGCTTTGTCCCAAGCAATTATTATAACTATTTTATTATCTTAATTATTAAATAATTGTTTCTAGGATTTGTTGTTGTAATATTTCTAGGGAGTGAAGACGCTGTTACTAAACAAATATCAGGATTACATACAACTCTATCGGGACTAAGACGTTACACGAATTATTCTGTTACTGTATGCGCATTTACTGTAGCCGGTGATGGCGTCAGAGCTGCTCCTGTATACTGTCATACAGAGGAAGATGGTAAAAATACATTCATGTACTCATATATACCTAAACCTTCCGCGTGAATTACTTCATCTACTGATACTGATCTTCATCTAATGATTTTACATCATATGACATTATTTGTTTATCGCGAACAGACAGAAAGTCATAGCAGAAGACTCTGTGTTATGATATGCAGTGATATATATTCTACTTTATTCCTGCAGGCTTTTGGTCGGATCCCTTTTTTCTGCTTTTTTAATTTCATTAGTTATAATAAAAATCATTTTAAATGTGAGAAACTATTGTTATTATTTTACTTAACTATTAATTATACGTCTGATTCTAGTTGAAATTATTGCCTTTATGACGGCTTCATTCTCTCTCATCTTTTATAGCCATTTTTAAATTATAATCCACAATGTCCTGCGCTTATCGCTTCCTGTTATGGATTATCAATATGTGTATGAGTTTGAGACTTGACTATTTGTGTTATTTCCGAGGATAGTCCTGTGTCTAATTTGCATTCTCTACGTGTTTTTACGGCCTTTGCATTTATCCTTATTTATTATCTGCATTTATTTCCAACTCTTCAAAGTTTACCAAGATATCACTTATATTTCCTAAAAAAGACTTTAAAAAATATTTTGTATAGATAGCATTTTAAATTGTAATATATTAAAAACCAATTTATTTGCAGTACCTTCAGCCCCCGCTGACATTAAGGCTGCTGTGTCCTCTCGTAATAAAATATTAGTCTCGTGGCTACCCCCAACCTCCCCTAATGGTGTACTCGTCGGATATACCCTCTATATGAGTGTTATTGAAGATGGGCGAGAGGTAAGGACCATTCAGATACTGATAAATAGATATACTGGAAACCAATTCTTGCAAAATCCAGTATACTATAGGATATAATTAAATCTTAGGAACATACGTTTGCTTTAAGGAGGGAACGCACAAACGTATGCTATCTCCAAGTACACTTTCACATGAGACGTCAAGGTCTCCACCGCGTGGAACTCATCAGTTCTGGGTGTCGGCGTCTACAAGATTAGGTGAAGGTGAAGCAACAAGAGTAGTTACAGTCCTACCATCTGAATCAGGTAGAACTCAATTTTTATATTTTACTAGCTGACCCGGTCATATATTGCTGTGGCTCAGTTATATTACACGTTGAATTAAAATTATGATTATGGTATTATGTTATTCCAGTACCGGCAAGAATTACATCATTCAGTCGTAGTATAGTCACTCCTTGGAAGGAAAATATATCGTTGTCTTGCAATAAAGTGGGCAATCCTACGCCTTCCACGACGTGGAGTATGAACGGAGCAGCTATAGAATCCACACTAAGGAAGAATGTTAGCAGTGATGGCACACTTATTATCAGGTAACAAAAACATGATTTTGCCAAAGCATTCGATAATGTAGATCATTCAGTATTAATGGTCAAACTTAATCACGCTGAAATTCTTGGCAATCTCTTAAGATGGTTTGAAAGTTCCTTATATAACCGGTCTCAGTTAGTTGCATTGTCAGGTTATAAATCTTCTTCTTTTATACCCACATCTGGTGTTCCCCAAGGATCTAAATTAGGGTCCTTAGTCTTTTTATTTTTTATAAATGATCTTTTAGACTCCCTGTATTGTAATTGCATAGCCTATGCAGATAATATTAAAATATATAATCAGATAACAAAATTAAATGACTATGTTAAACTACAGACTGATCTTAACACACTTGAATCATGGTGTATTAAGAATAAAATGTCTGTTAATGTGAAGAAATGTCAATACATGATACTTATAAATAAATTGAAATATATATATTTCAGTTATCAGCTTGGGGGTACTAGCCTCGAAAGAGAATCAGTTACTCGGGACTCATGAATAACTTTGACTCTTCGTTGTCTTTCCAGCAACATATACAAAATCTTGTATCGAAAAACTAACAAAGCACTAGGATTTATTATACGTATATCACGACCATTTTACAATAACTGGAGTATTATCGTGCTTTTGTAACACCTTAGTTCGAAGCATTCTCGAATATAGTTCCTCGATATGGTCCCCCCACTATTACACTCATATAGAGCACACCACAGCTCAAGCTCGTTTTGTGAGATATTTGAGTATAAGAAATAGCATTCGTAAGTCTATCTTTGACTATAATGGTAGGCTAAAATATTTTAACATCACTAGCTTAAAAATGAGATGAAATGTATATGACTTATTAATTCTAGACAAAACTATTAACAGTTTCATGGATGTATTTCTTATCAACCACTTGTACCTCAGACCCAATTGCCAAGCATTGTGTGATCCTCATATCTTTGCCATTCCAACTGCCACTATAAACACTGTATATAACAGTCCTTTAATACGCATGGCTAAATTGTATAACGAACTAATAACAACATCGACATATTTGTTAATGCATTAGGATTATTCAAGCGGCACTTGGTTCAAAACATAACTTGATGGTGTACTCTTAAAAAATAATCTATTATTCTGTCTATATAATTCCTAATTACAATTACTTTTTTATTTCATCTATTAATGTCATGCATGCCTATTATTGTAATTTATTACACTGTAATTTTATGTTGTAATTGACCATATGTAATTTTATATATATGTAATATTTATGTTCGTGTGCTAAATACATAAAAATAATAAAAAATATTATTTTGTTCGCTCATGTCAATAAAGGTCATCTTTTCGTAATCGTCATCATCATCTCCCTTTTTACTGAATCCCTCAAATTGACTCAAATGACTTTCTCTAATATTAAATTATATATTTCTTAAAAACATAACCGATGTTTGCGACTTCAACCTCTTATAAATTATTTCTGTTAACTGTTTTATCTGCATTTATTTTGAATAATTTCTTTTTTCGTATTTTTGTCATTCTTCTTAGGAAATTTCTACAACCCTTTACCGAATTTACGTTACCTATTTTCAATTCTATCATTACTGCTTATTATTTTTTTATTTATTATTTTATTATTCAGATAATACTCAGAAAACTGTTCTATCTTCTCTATTCCTTGTAATAGTGTTGTCACAATCGATCCAGCCCTTTCGTGGATTGGACCGGATAAAAAACACACTGCATTATATTAATACTACTTAATGGTCGTCCAACGGTCGAAATTCGACCATAATAAAGGGTACACACTATTTTCTTCATGTGTTAATTAATTATTATCCGTATTGAGTATTACACTAATATTGTAGATTATAGGCGTAAGGTCCGCAAAAATATGGTGAACAAAGAGTTATTAGTAAAGACTTCGACTCTTCGATAGTATGCACAAAAAACTAACGGTTTCTATTTTTTTTTTCTAATTACATCTAATTAATTATATATGGATGTATTAACGATTATTTCTTTGTATCTCATTAATATCCATCGAGTATTTTATACAAACAAATTGATAATTTATTTTAAAAATGAAATGTATTCTAAGGTTTTCTTCTAAAAGATTGTTGCTCTCAACGATAAAGCCGCTTCAATGTACACAGTATATTATAAATTGTTGTTTAATTTTCTTTATTCTCAAGATATGCAATAAAATGTATATTATTATTATATATCATACAGTATGACGCAGTCATCTGACAGTGGCAATTACACATGTTTCGTGGAGAATATACACGGAAGAGATGAAGTGACTTATAGTGTTGAAGTGAAAGTGCCACCACAGCCGCCCGTACTCGCCGTCGTAGACTCTTACGCAGACTCACTGCATCTTCAGTGGAGCGATCAAGGCGATGGCGGTAGCCCTATTCTCGGTAAGCCAATTTAATTCCAATTCCAATTCAATTCCACATTCATAATTTACAATTTAATATAATAATTATTATTAGCAATTTTGAAGATAGAAGAGGTATTTCTAATGAGATATTAGGCCATAAACTTATTGACAATATTGGCACATTATGTCATTATCTATTTTTAAGTCATTTTTTCATTAGTTCTTTGTACAGTGTAACTGATCACTGAGGTAGTTATATGGTTGGTTAATGTCCCAAATATGTTGGTTATGATATAATCCTCATTAATTACACTGTTAGTATCTATATATCTGATGTACATGTTACATGTTACTGTCAATGCAGTGTGTGTCGTACTTTATAGACTCTCCCTTTTTGATGTCCTTCCTCCTTATATTCCCCGCCCTACTAACCTTATGTGTATCTTAGCTTTAGTGAAACCCTTTAATTTTACATGTATTGTCATTATTTATTAAAATTAACAAAATTAAACTTTAATCAGATTGTCTATTTCTTAATCAAAACATATCTAAGCTTGCCTTTACGTATATCTGTGGAAAACATAATAACTCGGTCTCAATACAAAATTAATTATCTTCGATTTTGAATTACATTTTTTAACTCGGTTCCCTTCGTTTATGACACTATCTGGCACAGTTTTTTTTTTTCTCGAAATGACTACGCTATTGACCCATCAAGGTCTTAACAGCTTCACCGGACTACGATCTGGCACAGACAGAGCACACTCTGTATCTACAATCTACATGACATTGGCGGAATTGTGTATTCCTTACACACGGTGCCATAAATTAAAGAAGAAGAAGTACATTAGTTTTTACAGAGCATTTATATAATTGTACATAGTTTTATAATTTAATGATCCCTTATTACAATTTAAAAAAAAACGCGTGCGAAGCTGCGGGTACAGCTAGTTTTATATATAGATAGACGCGTCACAAGCCGAACGCTTAGATCGATTACGCCCCTCTATCGCTTGTTCCTTGCTCTCGCTTGCACGCTCGGCTCAGCCGGAACGTGACAATGAGTCATGCTTTGAGAGCGTGCAGTTGACGTTCACAGATTTATAAGACGTTATCACGTCAAAAAATTGAACTATTCTTTATTCTAACTGACTACACTATTCGCTTGACGGATCTTCACAGTTTCACCGGACTCTTAATTTAAATTAAAAATAATTGCTATACATATGTTTCGACAATTTAAAACAAATTAAATTATAATAACGATTGTATTTCGTATAATAAAAGATCAGAAGGGCGAACCTTGATAAGTCGAATATCTTTCTCAAATTAAACCTTCGTTTCTTTCCTTTCAAGCCCGTATAACTATGTTATTTGAAATGTAAACATTTAAATACAATACATATTTTTTGTCTATAACTAACGATATTTACATCTGACCTCTATATTTTTGGAATTCTAATGTACCGTTTTAAAAAGAATAACTTCTATAGCCCGAAGAAAAAAAAAAACACTTTAAAATGTTTTCTAAAGTATGTATAATTTTTACTATAAACATTCCTTTTGTAGCAAGTTTTTTAATTATTTCAACTCAGAAATGGTTAGAACAGAATATAAGCCTCTGCCTGCAGGCAGATTCAACTTATTACTTAGAAACTTTCCGCTTTAAAACCAAATACGAATTTGATTATTTAATACTCGACGGTGGCTTAATTGATAGCGTGTTCGGACATAGCGTCGATGGACGTGGGTTCGAATGTGAGTTGAAGCTTCGAGTAAAGGAAAACAACATGATGAGACCATAGGGTGGTGGTAGGGTTTTTTCTAACACCACCTGGATAGCTATCCTTAAAGCGATTGTGACCTTCTATTTTTTTTTTCTATCTTACTACGCTATTGACCCAATAAGGTCTTAACAGCTTCACCGGACTACAACGCGACCTTCTATCGCTCATTCCACGCTCTCGTTTGCACGGTCGGCTCAGGCGAAACGTGACAATGAGTCACACTTTTTCGTGCGTGTAGTCGATGTTCATCGATTTATAAGACGTTATCAAGTCAAAAGGTTCAAATGGTTATATTTTTAATTGTCCCACACTTCACTGTAAACAGGTTACGTGATAAATTATAAACGTGAGCACGGCGATTGGGAAGAGTTACAAGTAGAAGCGGGCACATCGGAACACGTTCTGCCGAACTTATGGTGTGGGACGCGTTACCAACTATATATTACTGCGTTCAATCGCATCGGCACCGGACTGCCCTGTGACATAGTACATGCTTACACTAAAGGAACAGGTAGGTTTCGTGTAAGGAAACTACTACACTAACGTCATAAGGAAAATATCACATTTAACAAAAACACATTTGAAAGTCGATAATTTTGTAGCCAGGGGGTCTACCCAAGTTGCTTATCTACATTTTTTTTTCGAAATGTCTACGCTATTGACCCAGCAAGGTCTTAACAGCTTCACTGGACTACTAAGGCGAGCGCTTAAGGCACTCAGCTGATTTTAATTTGGCAACCAGCTCAAACGTGCACGGCACACCTCGGCTTGGCTGTTGCCTGTTGCATGCAAAATCGCGACCTATCTTAGCTAACCTAGCTAACTATTCATATATATATGAGTTGTTGAAACGTATATGTGTACCAAGCATACACGCCTCAACAACTCCTCCATATATTTATTATCGGAAAATTGAGAGTTTTTCAGTTCGATAACGGAAAAAAGTAAACCCTTCCACTTTCATGTGTAAGCGTGTAGGCGTTCACGTGTGTGGGGGTGATCGTGTAGTGTTGTAGCGGTGATGTATATTTGTGTGTCGCCCTATCGTGCAAGCAACGCATTCAAGGGCTCCCTACCGAGGAATCAAACCTAGGCTTGAGCCGCTGCCGTGGGAGGCCTAATCGGGTAGGGTTGCTTATCTACAATCACTAATAACGTGTTAATTAACACGTGATATAGCGTTTAGATATGTCATCTCCATACATTTTTCCATTTTCTATTTGTGTTAGTGATTGTAGATAAGCAACTTGGCGATGGCCCCAGTACTATTGGCGAGGTATGCCTAACTCGTTATTAGATTAAATGTAATTTGGGAATTGGTGATCTAAAAAAATGTATTAATTGTACCAGTTTTTTATACTATCCGCGTAAATTTCTTAAATGAGAAGAAGACGAAATAGAACATGTCCTTAGTATTTTTCTTATTTACAACTACAAATTTCATTAATTTTGGAAAAATTAAACATTGCATAAATAGAAAGACTTGACCTTTTAGATTCTATTTGTCCAAAGTTTCATTCAAATTTTCTACAATCCTTTTACACTGATTTCTTTTTAGTAACAGATTATGTATAATGTTTTCCATTATTGTGTAATGGAAGTAAACAAGTCAATAATTTTCAGTACCAGTGAAACCAAAACATTCCCAAATGATAACGTTGAATACGACAACGGTTACTGTATGGTTGGATTCTTGGGGTGATGGAGGCTGTGGGATACTCTACTTTGTTATTGAATATAGGGAAATAAGTCAGTCACAGGTAAATTAAATATTTTATTAAATACATACACTACACAATAGTATTATACGAACAACATACAGAATTATATATATAGTGATCTTAATAGTAGTACCTACAGATATTACATTTTTGTTATTCTTACAAAAGTGATAATCGCATACTTTAAAAAAACAATCACGTACGGTAATTACGTTAATTTGTATAAATGATATATTGCAATACAAAATAAAGTATAGGAGCTGTAACAAAACCGTTGTAAAATGCTCTTAATCCAAATATTAAAGCAAAGCACCATTCCATTATTAAAAAAACGGTTATTTTCTTATTGGGTTAATTTAATGCATGAACAGAATCTATCTTGTTGTTAGATGGTGTTACAATTGATAACGGTAACCTAAGTCTAAGGATTCCAAAGTATAACTAGTTAAACACGTATTAGGATGCTTGGTTAAACAGTTTATTAACTGTAGACGACTAGTAAATTAAGCAAGAAGGCACCATATTACTATGCTAAGAATTTATTACTATATACTATGCTAAAATTCATTAAAAGCTTGTGACCCTCGATAGTATGCCATTTTGTATTATGGAAGTCATTCTGGTTTCAAAAAAGTTATTGTAAATGTGCTCGAATTTAAACTGTTGGTGATTTATCTCAATATTGTTAGACTACGATCGATCGACTCTGCAATTCTACAAGTGATGCGGAATTATTGTCTAAGTAACTCCCACTAAAAACGATGAAAGAAAATGATGACCTGCTTGTTCTGACCTAACTGATTTAATAAATTTTATTTGTATATTCATTACATTTTGTTTTAGTTATCTACCTAGTAAAAAGGTGAATAATTCTATATCGGCAATTTTATCTCGAGATCGCGAGTACTTTTTGAGCACCCCCTGTAGTATTGGATAGAATAATGAACTTTTTAAAGGCTGACATGTTTATTTTTATATATCATAGGAGGCAAACGAACAGGTGGGTCACCTGATGTTAAGTGATCACCACCTTTCATAGATACCAACAACACTAGAGGAATCGCAAGTGCGTTGCCAGCCTGTGTTGGGGGAGAGTGAGAGTGGGGGAGACATAGGGAAAAGAAGAGGTGGGCTTCCGGCGCTCTCACTGACCGAACGAAACGCAACAATGCAAGCACTGTTACTTCACGTCGGTTTTTTGTGATAGGATGGTACTACCCCGGACGAGCCGACCCATTCATACTAAAACTAGTAATAGCTTCATCGTAGCTCTACCACCTATACCTCTACCTACTAAATAAAAGTGAGTAATTCTATATCGGCAATTTTCTCTCGAGATCGCGAGTACTTTTTGAGCACCTCCTGTATCATGGGATAGATTAATGAACTTTATAAAGGCAGACATGTATCATTATTTCAGTGGCGATTGGTATCGAACAGTGTACAAGCAACAGAACGTGTATTCAGCGTTCCGGGCTTAACTCCATCAACACAATACCAATTACGTATCACTGCTCATAACAACGCCGGACATGCTGTGGCTTTGTATAACTTTACTACGCATTCGCTTAGTGGCGGTAAATCATATACTATCCTTAATTAAGTCATTTCACTTCATTAAATCATTCATAGTATTATAAATACATTTTCAAATAAACTTATACTTAACAGTAATAAAGATATGACTAATACCCTAATACCCTAGTTATCTTTATGTTTAATTGGTTAACAAAGCACATTGATGGTGATGAACATAAATGTTAATCAATGAGTTTTTGGTCGGATCTTAGTTTCTCGTGTAGTGGCAAAAACATGTTAATCAATAAAATGTGTTTACAAGAAAAAATTATAAAAAATCTTCCCCCACAGAGTTTTTTTCTGTGTATATTAACCGTAAAAAAATGGCCAAAGAAATGTATCGTTACATTTCAAAATGTGTTAAATCCAATTTTAATAATTCTTATAACATCTTACATTTTTTTAAGACTTCCATCTATACTAATATTATAAAGAGGTAAAGTTTGTGAGTTTGTGACGTTGTAGGGGGTAATATCAGGAACTACTGGTCTATATAGCTCATTTATGGGGGATGGTTATAGGCTATATATTATAACGCTAAGGCCAATAGGAACGGAGCACCAATGAAGAATGTTTAAAAATCGGGATATTTTTTCCTCATGAGAGTTTCCGCTGCGTGTTAGCGTTAGCCCAAAGTAACTATTCCACCAAACGAAGTCCCGGGCAGAGGCTAGTTTTTTATAAACTGAGAACGAAATTCAAATTTTGGCACCTATACGATCTTTAGTTTTTTTTTTTATGATTCATACTTGTACAACATTGAAAATCTTGAAAAATAACGTAAAATATTAGGAAAGGCTTAAATTGGATCTAGATTATTTTGAAATGTAACGACTCGAATAGTATAAATAATGTACAGAGTGTGTTTAATTTAGTACTAGATGGTGAGTTATCGCCGCCGGTGCCTGCAGCTGGAGCCAGGTCTTTGGGCGGAGCTAGAGTCATCTTACCAGCTGCCTTATCTTTACTGGTGCTTGGAGCTCTCATTGCCATCGTGCTTCTAGTCAGAAGAAACAGTAAGATACTCTAATATTTTACCTTAGTTTTTGCACTAAAACTTTTTTTGGGACGGTGTGAATTGGATTTTGTTAGTCGGAATTTTGTAACGAAAAACAGATAGCAATAGATGTTTACGAGCTGACAGTTTAGACAATTGCAATACTTAGGGAGCGTACTCTTCACTCGATTCTCGTCCTAAATACCTTTATTAATATTTGTTTCGATATTATTATTTTGTATGTTAAATGTAACCAGTAAGTATTCTATCCTAGAATACTGCGAGTGTTTAACCTTTCACCTGGTATATAAGTTTAGGCTGTGAGAGAATTAGATAGGACAATATATTCTACTCTATATAGTATCTTTATCTTTCATGTTCCTTTTTGTGATTGTTCGCAGATGCAAGTAACAGGCAACAGCCAAGCCGAGGTGTGCCGTGCACCCTTAAGCTAGTTGCCCAAATCAAATCGGCTGAGTGCCTTAAGCGCTCGCCTTAGTAGTTCGGTGAAGCTGTTAAGACCTTGCTAGGTCAATAGCGTAATCAGTTCGAAAAAAAAGAAAAAAAAAAAAAGATTGTTCGCAGTTGTTTATGCCTCCGCTACCTTAAAAAAATGATTGTTACAGAATCCGGTAGAACGGAGACAGTAGCAACGGAGAGCGGCGTCGGCGAGTCCCCGTCCGTAGCGCAGCTCCAGAACAAAGTGAACCGAGACCAACAGTACTTAGCGGCGAGAGCACAGCATCCGCCTCCGCAACATCACTACAAACACGCTTCCAACGGTAACTGTGCCTATAACATTAAGACTTCGAGTACTGAAAAACCATAAAGATTTAAACGCCATACAAACGAAAATAGACCTTATGCGGTAGTAGCAAACAGTTTGGCAGTATAAGGTTTAAAAAAATACTGGATTTATTACAAGATTTGAATAATTACAAATGATGTAATGTAAAATTCCAATTATTATGTAAAATGTATTATTACATTATTATTTAATTTTTAAGAACTATTTTTGTACGAAACCACGAAATGTTCAACTTACCTATTGTATTAGAAAAAATATTTTACATTAAATACTAAACTAAATAAACATTAAACTATTACAATATGAATATATATAATTAAATATTGAATAATTTAGACAAATCAAAATGACAGCAATTGTTTTTCGGCAATTAACTTTACTATTATTCTCTCTACTTATTTCATATAAAACTTATTGCAAGTAAAATATACATTATATACAGTATTTTATCGATCATAAGAAAAAAAAAACGAAATGTATTTTAAATTAGGTATAACTTTTATAAAATTAATATTAAATATATGATAATATAAAAACTATATATAATTTGAATATAATTAAATATATTATTGTGATCATAGATTTATAGATTCATATGGTACACGTACTAAATGTCTTTGCCGAAGGTGGGATATTTTTTTTTTTAAAGCGCGCTGGGACATATCAAGCCTTAAGCTAGTAGTATACAGGTTAATAGGACCTGGAACCGAGCCTTACTCGGTTGTTTAAAAACATATTTTAATTAAAATAAACCTAACCTAACACCTACCTAACCTAAAACAGGTTTGCTTCACAAAATTATCATTTTTCTACCCAAAAAAAAAAAATAAAAGAAGACATCTCTTTTTCTGTCACTCGGATTCGAACTGGGGTTAAACGGATTTTCGAAGCAGCCGATTTCCATCTGAACTATTTTTGTTTTGACAGCGGCGCGCGGCGGCGAAATTTACCTACATATTCTAAGTATATTTTTTCATTGCCTAATAAACACAGATAAAAAAAATCTATGAATGAAATCTAGCTAGATCGATTTATCGACCCCGAAACTATCTACATACTAAGTTTCACGGAAATCGCTGACGCCGTTTCCGAGATCCTGAATATATAACAATATAAATATATACAAGAATTGCTCGTTTAAAGGTATTAGATATATGGATATAACTTATTAATTTCACGTGACTGACGACGGGGTTAGTCGTAGTCCGGTGAAGCTGTTAAGACCTTGCTGGGTCAATAGCGTAGTCATATCGAAAAAAAAAAACGGGGTTAGTAGGTTCAACCATCAGGCTGTGGACGCTCCGGCGCGGGATATTGTGGATGGCCATAACCGATTAAAATGAAACCGCTATGTAGGGAAGAATGTCATTGAAAAATCCGTCCTAAAATAGTTAATTGTTAAAGGAAATAATAGTAATAAATAAAAAAAATAACACCCAGTAGTCGCTTTCTGAAGTATACAATAAAAAAAATGAAAGCAAAAAGAGGTGCGGACCAAGAGTATGCAAAACAGAAGATAAAAAACACTAATTTCATCCCACGGTTCCGCTCGTCTAAATCCCTCGACTGGTTTTTTAAGGTTCATACCTTGGTGGATCATGCTTTTGATTCTTTTTTTTATCTTACCACATAGTAAAATTTAAATTTCATGATTTGGTAAAAAAACGTACAATTAAAGAAATCATTCAAAAACGCCGTTTACTTAGAAATTATGTTTTCACAATAGGTATATAATTTATTTTTCAAAATTTTGTGATAAGTCAGACATTTTTTTAAGCAACAGTCTGTTGACCTGTGCCTCATGAATTCTACATTCACTTGTATGGAACTTAAAAGTTTATGGTTTTTGGAGAGTCCACAGTCCAGGGCTTAATGTAGATTCTATCATACCTAGAGAACACAATTTTATTAAAAACTAGCCTCTGCTCGCGATTTCGTTTGCGTGAAATAAAGATATTCTTTATTTCTAACTTGCAGCGTAAGCTCTCAAAAGGAAAAAAACCCAATTTTGAATAATTCCTCATTGGTACTCCACTCTTATTGATCTTAGCGTGATGATATATGGCCTATAAACCATTCTCGATAAATTAGCTATATAACATTGAAAGAATTATTGAAATCGGATCAGGATCCTGAGATAAACCTGATTGTTGGCGTGGCGACGCGATGTTGTATTAATGAGGTGTGGGACATTAATTTTTCTGATAAGAACTAAGTAGAGATAACAAGATCGTAATAGATCTATCTTGTTTTAGTTCTCAATATTATTAATAGATAGCGTTAATTTCAAAAGACAGACGTGATTTAAAAATAACAAGATTTTGAATATTCGAGAAAAGGAATTAAAATCAATTATTACGTTTACATACACCTATCACTCAAGAAATTTTAAAGATTGTCAAGTGTTGTCACCTATTTTGACAACTTATCACCGTCAGAACCAAATCTAGTCGCTGAAAAATTCATAAATACACATCTAATTTCGATGTTTCATATCTGCCGGGCGTTCCGTGACGGCTCATTTTTTTTTTGTTAGGATTTGCATTTTTTACTTCTCTACTGTTTACAATAACGAAGTATCCACAGATATACATTTTTTTAATACGTTTCCACAGAATATATAGAAGATATTTGTCCATACGCAACGTTCCAACTGACAAAACCAACAGCATACAGCGAAAGTAGCTACAGCGGGAACGTGTACAGCGGACCTTATCATTCCGTGAGAGGTTCCTTCGTCTACCACGACCTTAAACAGAACGACAAGTATAAGGTACGTCACAATATCTATATTTCATAAGCTGTCATTATCCATTGGCCTACAAATATTGTCGTACAAAAGATATAGTGAATGTTTGGTTACTGGCAATATTTATACAGGGCACTCGGTACTCGATTCTTATTTGAAATCAATGAAAAAATAGATGGCTAATACTTGACCTAATTATCTAGAGAAATACTAAAATTATATTCAATCCCATATGCACCTTTGTTTGTAAGTACGTGACAGGAGTGTCAGTGACCGTCGGGACGTATTCAGTGAAGAGTGAAAGAACGTGGGATCAACGACTAAGTATAAATAAAAGAAGAGACTATTGTCCATATTATTATCGAAGGTTCTCTTCTCATTCGCGAGGTTTCAAAATTTTGCAGCGAATACGGAATGCTAAAGTATACACATATAGGAGATGCGTTCCAAGGTTAGGAATAAATGAATATACCCATTTATACATTTAGAGCGTGAGATTATTGTAATGTACACAAAGAACATATTAATTACTAAGTACCTATAATCTGCCGCGTTTTGCCCGTCTGGCAAGTTTGCCCAGTAAGTGTTTATATTGTCGTTATTTCGCGTTACAAATACAATTTAACAAATTTATTGAGTAAAATACTATTGTTTATTATTCAAGTTATACTTCTTTTGGCGCGTTAGGCAAAAATGATGAGAGTAAATTTTTAAGATGCGCGCGCAGACCGTCACGAATAACTGACACCCCGAAGTTATCAGGGTGCACGCGCACACCGTTACGAAAAGCCGACACCATAAATTTATTACGATGCGCGCGCGCGCACCGTCACGAAAAACCGACATCCTGAAGTTATTACGATGCGCGCACACCGTCACGAAAAACCGACACCCTGAAGTTATTACAATGCGCGCGCACACCGTCACGAAAAACCGACACCTTGAAGTTACCTATAGTCAAAATTTTTATTGTTTATAATAAAACTTTTGATGTATTAAATATCCTTTTTTCTATTGTTAGTGTCATTTTTTCTACAAACGTATAATAAGGCGAAAGATAAAAATTTTGATTTTTTTTTATCTTGTAACGCCAAAGAAGTATAACTTCTAACGCGTGTACATAAGTGTACACTTTTTTTTATTTACAATACGTGAGGGTTTAAAGAATTTAGTGATATTTTATTATCTTAAATCATTAAAAAATAATTAACCTCGCTGTAAAATAATATTATATAAACGAGCGAGTTGCTATTTCAATGCCATTGCGGTCATGAATTGTATTTTTTTATTTCACTTCTTCACGTCACGTCACATATGATACTACTTAATTACTATATAATTTAATCAGACACGTACAGTAAGTACATCTGTGCACTCAGGTAAATGTTTATTTTCGAAATTCAAATATTATTACAATAAATACACACATCAAAAAAGTCTAAGCAACATGCGTGATATTACAAATTTTACCATTTATATTAATTAATTTCTAAGTATTTACTCAAAGTGCGTAGGTAAGTAAACTTTTTTGTTATTGATGACATACTGGCTGGTTGTAGAAAAAAAATTTGATTATGTTTTGTTTTTTCATAAGATTCAAATGACTGCGAATTTGTTTGAATTTAAGTGCGTTTTAATTGCTACGTTTAGTCTTGATTTTATAATTTTACCAACCATTTAAATAAAGGTAGCGACAAAATTGAATTGTTAGATATTCTTTACGTCATGAAGCGACGTCATTTGATGGCAGATGAAATGCAAAAAGCTGTAGGGATGTTGCAAGCGGGAAGTAATCAATCTCAGGCATCTCGACATTTTGGCATTCATAGAAGTGTTATTTGTCGTCTTTGGCAGCACTACAATAATACAGGAGAACCCGCTGAACAGCATCCAGCCGTAAAAGGAGTATAACCACTCGGCAAGACCGGTACATACAACTGACTGCAAGACGCCAGCCGATGTTAACCGCTCGAGAGATAAGTTTGAGGCTACAAATTTCAAGTGGTGTTGATGTAAGTCCTCAAACTGTGCGAAATCGACTGCATGAGTACAGCCTACAAACTCGACGCCCAATCAGGTGCCCACCGATACGTCACGGGAATCGCGCTCGTCGATATGAATGGTATAGAGAACGCATAACATGGACCCAGGAACAATGGGATAAAATTATGTTTTCCGATGAGTCGCGATTCGGGTTTAAGCCTGATACAAGAAGGGTGCGAGTGTATCGTCGGCCCGGAAATACTGAAAGGCTCAGGTGCGTTCAGGAAGTTCATCCATACAACGGCTCAACAGTTATGTTATGGGCGGGTATTATGAAGAACAGGCGAACTGAGCTCGTTTTTGTAAATGGTAACATGAATGCTGAAAATTACATTGAGAATATTCTCAGACCTTATGTCTACTCATTTGCACAAACCTTTGGCTCCGATTTTAGGTTAATGCATGACAATGCGCGTTCACATACAGCTTGGCGAACCAGTGAATACTTTGCAACGGAGAACATCCAGGTATTGCCCTGGCCTGCACAATCGCCAGATCTCAACCCCATCAAGCACGCATGGGATAGGCTCCAGAGACGTGTTTTGAAGGACTTGAACGGAGCGACAACAACCCAACAGCTGAAGGATTTGCTACAATTCCATTGGGAGCGAATACCGCAAGATGACATAAACAGTCTCATTAATTCAATGAATAATCATTGCCGACAAGTTCTGAATAGTAGAGGAGACCATACTTTGTATTAAATTGTTCTATTCTTTCACAATAAATACATTTTCTCTAGAAATTTCATTGTGTAAAAAAAGTTTAGTTTCTTATGTATCTTAGTTTCTACAGTATATTCTTATATTGTTCATTTCTGTTATTAAAAGAACTTATAAAGACAACAGCTGTTATTTTTACATCATAGAACCCTAAAGATATTATTTTAAAAATAAAATACAACGTTATAATGTGAAAAACCATCCCAAAATTTTAAATTAGTACATGTTGCTTAGACTTTTCTAATGAGTGTAGTATCCCCATTCTATATAAAAATGTGTGTAATTCAAAAGGAAACTTACATAAAAAAGTTAGAAGAGCGTTTCATTATTCTCCAATACTCGAAGGCAAGCGTGATACTGACACTCTACCTGACACAGTGTTTACCCCCACCATTTTTCGTCACACAAAAAGATACGAGTCAAAATTTCAACTCTTTTATAAGAAGTTTTACTGAAATATTTGCTCACATGAAGAATGATCCGCCATGCCTGGTTTAATAGGGGAAAGTATTTACAGAATTAAATACTTTTCCCCCTCATAACTCTTCAATAAATAGTCATCTAATACAGGGCAAAGAACCAGAATATACTAAAGTGAGAAGAAAAGGTACCAGACTCCGGGATCCGCATTCGGAGAGCCAAGGTATATACAATTTATTACCTCCTAACACAATCTTATAAGCTTATCTATAAGTAGTTAGTAAAATTAGTTTTATTTAACGTAGACTGCACTCTCTATTGATTAATTTTATTTCGACCCGTTTAAGTTTAAGTAATGGATATCGAATTTGATTGAACGATCGCCTTTTATGCAACCTTATTGATGGGAGCGTAAATGGCGTTGTAATTTATAAAGGTAAGCATGCACACAGAATATATTGTAAAATACATATTGTTGTTATTATTTTACTTTTATACGATCATTTTCATTAATCTTAAATAAGTTTATAGTATATCCCATGCTTTGATAATGGTAATTGTAACTATATTGTAAGTAATTGTTTACGCTTTATTCATTATACAGAATGATTATTTTTATATTTTACAGCTTATTAAAACTTCAACTGCAATATATATATCAACGTACATACGTTGATATATTATATCTGTTAGCAGAATACTCTTACCACCATCTCTCACCTCATCTTACGCTGACTATAAAACTCTTCTATAGATTACGATATCGTGCTAAAGATTGTTTAAATGTTATAATTGACGTATTCTAAAGTATTTTTCTGACAATGACCTTTCCGGAGTAATGTATCTAATATGAAATAACATGGAATTTAATTTTTTTTTCTTCATAATGTGAAACTATTTTTTACAACTACCTTTATAATTGTTTTACATACCAAAATGAGCTAAGTCCAATTTTAGTAGTTCATATAATATGATTATTTTTTAAGATTTACGGTTTTTATACACTGAATACGAAATTCTAATTTTGATGTTCATACGGTTTAAAGCATTTGAAGTAAAACTTCTTTAGACGTGATTAAAAAGTAACTGGATGACAATGCAAGTAAATCTTTTTTAGACGCGACTAGGTGGTAACTGGACGACAATGCAACGGAAGTCCGTTACGGCAATATGGGGTCATGTTTCTATACCATCCGGTTTGTTATTTTATCTTCATATATTACATGTGTAAAAATTGAAAATCTTAAAAAATAACTTAAAATATTAGGAACAGTTAAAATCTAATTTAACTCATTTTGAAATGTAACGGCTCAAGTGTCATTTACACTGTAATGAAATGTAATAAACATGTTTTCACTAAAACTTATTTACGTGATATCTTTCAGTTTATATAATAAAATTAAACTAATCATGCACATTTTTCATTTCACATCTATATTAAAATTCAAAAAATCCATCGTCACCATTGTATTAAGTCCTTATTTTGAGCTTTGAGGCCAAGTCAGCCTAAGTGTCGTGTTTGCATGATTCAAACAATGATATTATAAGTAAAAAGGTGTAGATACGTTACGTACGTGATATTTAAGCAAAACAAATGACACGAGAACGTACACATTCGTAACGTAATATACATGTAATATGGAAGTGAGATGGCATTTGCTTAGATACGGGCGAATTAACGGGTAGTGTTATGCTTCCATTAACACTGGCACGATACTGATATCACGTTTGCTAGCTAGCAGGGTTTTAACAAGACGCTATAGAAGTATTATGACGTATCTACAGGTTTTTACTTATAATATGATTAGATTCCAACGCCTGCTCTCGTGTGACATGTAGCCGGAGCTTTGGTGACGTCATTGCAATAGAGTGAAGTGTGTGGTGTGTGCGGTGTTTGTGTTGCAGAGTCGGACAACTTGGGCTCGACGGACTCGGAGGTGAAGAAGATACTAACGCTGCACCTGCCCATTACAGAATACGAGGACGACGCTAGCGACGACGCGAGCGCTCCCCACTCCGACAGCGAGCGCGCCGCACGACTACGTCCCGCGCATCCCACATCGTGTTCGTAACTCACTATCACTCTAAACCCTTTTTTGTAGTTGAGAAATCCTAGAGAATGAGTAAGTTATGTCCGAATCGCATGGATTACAACCCCACGGTCTACATACGCGATTATGGCTGGGGTGACATGAGATCTCTATAGAGTTCATCGTTCTGCACCAGCGGTTAGCCCAATAACACGCCGCCGCCGAGATCCGTCCTTGTCAGGAGACGACCGTTTACATACCGGCGGTCTACATCTGTCGGACCTGTACATTGGGAATGTTATCACAAACTAGTGTGCACTGTATGTACCCTGGACAGGCGCTGGTGGTTTGAGCCCCATTTTGAGGAGCTCAGACAGCGAATTATGGGGATGGCAGTGGCACTCGGCCGGCTGCTTCGCAACATAGGAGGGCCGAGTGCCGGGTGCCGCCGACTATACATACGAGTCGTCCGGGCGATAGCCGTCTACGGAATCCCAGTATGGGCTGATGCCCTCGGTGCCACTATTATGCGGGCCTCACGCGCTGCGCAGCGCATAGTGGCACTGAGGACAATATGGGGGTACCACACCGTGACCTCCGCGGCGGCCTTTGCGCTCGCCGGTTTCCTGCTCTGGGAGCTGCATGCGGGAGTTCTTGGCCCCGTGAACTCGTACAGAACTCGTACGGAAGAAGAGAAATGGGGAGCCTCCAGCCCCCTGGGAGATTGAGGTCAAAAGGAGAGAGGGCCGGGAGGATGCGCTAAGGTGCTGGAGGCAGGACCTGGCGGACGAGCGTTTCGGGCGTTATACACTTGACGCCATCCGTCCGGTACTGCCGGAGTGGATAGGAAGGAGTTGGGGCACCCTGTCGTTCCAACTGGTGCAGGTGCTTACCGGACACGGATGTTTCGGATGGTACTTGCACCATATCGCTCGCAGGGAGCCAACCGTCGCACGCCATGAGTGCGGCGTGGAGGAAGACACTGCACAGCATACTCTGAGTGTGCCGCGTGGTAGAAACAGCGCCGCGTTCTGGTTGCGGCGTTAGAAACCGAGTTGTTGCTGCCGAGTGTGGTCTCGGCCATGCTCGGCAGCGAGAAGGCATGGAAGGCGATGGCCTCCTTCTGGCGGCGGAGAGCTTTCGCGAGGATGACCTTTGAGTAGCCCTCTCCGCCAACGGAAGACTGGAGGAAGGCGGTGACGATATTCCCACCTCTTCCCGCCACTGTAGCCGGACCTGAGAGGATGAGTCGGGGGGCTCATCTCATTGCACAGGTCCGGCGGACGAGGGGAGGCAGCTGGTGTGTACCCAGTCTATCTGCCTATAAGGTAGGAGCCCGGCTGCCACCTTCCGCCTGGCGAACCGTTGAGGCGGCTATCCAAGGGGACTAGCATAATTCGATGCCGCCCTAACAATACGTACACCGTGGGACTTTAGTCCGTGTGAGTCGAACATGACCCACTCTCTCCCCCGAAAGTGTGGCGTATCCATAGGGGATTTCACCACGTTAATAAAAAAAAGAGTGTGTACTGTATGTAATGTGTAATTTTTCCAATACTTTACGGCACCTACAAATATTCTGATTAGACCAAAACACAGGTGAAAGGCCACAGAGAAGTCATGAAAAAAAAAAGTTGCACATTCCTTCAAGTCCCTTTTTGCCTAACCATTCACATATCATGAAAACATAAACTAGATTAAGTTTCTTGTCGATTTTTCTCGATGACTTAGTTGTTTTCCGAACCGGTGGTAGCTTTGACGTTCATAAGCGCCCTCTCAGAGCCTAAATTGAATAAATGAAAAAAAAAAGATTGTTATTTGATTTAGTACTATATACACAAGTATTAGTCCGGTGAAGAGGTAAAGGCCTATAAAACTAAGAACGAAGTCAGTTCAAAAAAGTAGCAAGTAGCAGGTTAGCTATAGTTGGTATCCAAGACAACGACCTAGGCCGAGGTTCGACTACTCTGGCATCCTTGAGCTTGTTGCCAATAGGTTAAATGCTTTATGAGAATATTAAAAGCTCGATAAAGCTGTTAAAGTTGTCAGGCCAACAACGGTTAGTCAGTTAAAAAAAACTTTAGGCCGCTCTGAACATAACCTTAAATTTGAGTTTGCGCGTAATATAGTCATAAATCTAACACAAAACAAACTTACCTCTGAATGTTTTAAAATGGCGTTGTTTCATGAAGCGATTCGGATGATGATTCGGATCGATTTAAGAATCGATTTTTTTAGTGAAGAGTCGCCATTTCTCGTCTAGAGTTATTTATAATGAATCGAGTTCCTATCGTAAAATCAAAACTTTATCAAATAATAGCGATTATAATAAAAGTAGGAATGTATTTTTTTTTACTACATTTTAAACTTAGCAAAATACTCTATCAGATCCGAGCGTAGAGCGGGAGGAGACGTCATCGTCATCAGAGAACTCGGTCGGCGGCGTCGTCCGCAAAGCGTTTCCTTCGAGGAAGGGCAAAGCGGGCGCTCTCGGGAAACGCCACGTCAGATCATCCAGCGGTTACAGCAGCCACAACGATGAGACTACTTTCAGGTATACTCATTTCACCATCACTCAGCCAGAATTTTCGAGAAAATTTACATTATAAGGCTAACTTATTTAAAAGTTAAACATATTTACATTATTAGCCTAAATGTAAAAAATACAAATTTACAGTATAAGCCTAACTTATTTGAAAATTACAAAACATTATAAGCCTGACATAATTAAAAACTTACATATTAGGCTTAACTTAATTCAAAATTATAAATTTACAATATAAAACCTAAATAAAAGTTCAACATTTTGTAATTCATCGTAGTTCAGCCTTCCTTCCTTATCTGTGGTTTTCAAACACGACTATTTAGAATATATTAGACTGAGCTCGCGACTTGATTCACCTCAAAATACTTTTTACATATCAGTTACATTAAGTGTTGTATTTTTATTTAAAGTAAGCATTCTTTTAGCGTTTATCATAAAAAAATGTAATAGAATTTTTTTTAATAATAAACGCGTAATGACATTTAATTTAAACGACTCACTTGTTGAAACATCTTGCAAGACGATGTGTTGGGTAGAGTGGTAGTAATGACTCGCGTGTCTTCGGGTGTTGGAAAACATTAAGACATAAGCTCATCTCGCTTTTTTTCATTCTCGTTCTCCATGTCGATCACTGAACATAATCTACAGTACGCTACAATGATTGAGATTTGTTTTTCGAACTGATCGCACTATTGATCTAGGAAGGTCTTAACAGCTTTAACGGACTACGAGTAATTGTTTCCCTGCAATACGAATGTTTCACTACTACCGTGCCTTTACGACATTCTCTATTTTTTATTATACATTGACTAGATTACTAAGTCAGAAACTTTCAAGCAAGTGCCAAAAATTGTACAAAATGTGAATGATACAATTAAATCACATGAACATTTATATATCTAAGATAATGAAAGAATCAATATTAGAATTATAAACGCTTTTAGAAAAAATATTAATACAGTGTAATCTCTTTATAACGGATTTTAAGGGGCCGAACATTTTGTTTATCATTATAAAGAGTTTAGTTACATTGAGGGAAGAGAACAAATAAATAGTTTTGTGGTTAACCAACCAAATTGAACTAATTTCTACGTTATAGAAAGTTTTTTCGTTATAACGTACAATGTTATAAAGAGTTTACACTGTACTGAAACTATGAGCCCTAAATTTTATTGTCAGTGATAAGATCAAAGCACACTTATGTTTTATACCAAAATATACCGGTTTAAATATAATAAATCACGTTTTGATATTCCAGTATATCGAACTACCCCTCATTTAACGATCACATACATCCTCCCACTCGGTTCTCGGATGATACAGAGTGCGAGGGCCATCACCGGCGCAAGCGAGCTCCGCACCCGCACTCACACCAACCCGAAGCCAAAATAACACGCGAAGCATTTCAAATCAACGTTTAAAACAGTACACTGCACGCCCTTTTTACTGTAAACTTGAGTAGTTAAGCTATGGCTTATACTATTCTTTGTTTAACAAAAATTATTCAATCTACGAACGTCATACGGTCATTTCAATTATATATAGACTTCGAATTGACGTCAAGAGTACCAGGTCATTTGATTTGGTATGTTGGAGTATAGAGTGAGACGCCTGCCTGAGATCTTTATGTAGAACGATGTCTCTATCGCACATCACAATGACTGCGATAGACAAAGACAACGCTATACTAAACCAGGCTAAGTCATCTATCTCTGTCTCCTCGCCGACGTCCCAATCTAAAAGCCGGATTCTAATATGTACGCGTAGTTTGAAATGAACGTAAAGGCGGTTGCTGTAATCTCTACTTATCTAAGTGTTATATGGAAGCAAAATATTGCACTAGATATAGTAAAAATATTCAAATATTGTCTATTTATAAAATGTGTATTGTAATGATTTGAAAACGTATTACTTTTCTAAAAATCATCAATTTACATCAAGTGAAATTGTTATCAAACTAATTTGAAAAAATATCACTAAAAAGTTGCCAATCTTTCCAGACTTCCATGTTGTGTGTTAATACTGGTAATCACATATTTAACTCATATTTAATACAATTCCGCAGTTTCATTTAAACATGGGAATGTTTCAAAATCAATACAATTCATTAAACAATATTAAAAGAATAATCTCCGTGACGCAAAACGGATTGTGTAAATACTTATATAACCTAATATTAATAACATTTTCGAATAAAAAAAGAAGGAGAACAATAATTAAAATAAAAAATATATATTTTAAACTTAATGCCTTATTGACCAAAGTCTTAAAACTAGTTACGGATGTAATTGTAAAATTATATCCAATAATTAATTATGAATTGTTTTTCATTGTTGTGAAGTTTATGGAAACATTCAAGTTTTCATTTACAAAAATCTTATCAGTATCTTTAATATTAAGAGTGGTGTAATTTAAACAAATCAAGTACATATTTATATCTTAGAAATAGTATAAATGTTTGTAAAGTGCCAACAATGGGGTATTTGTCAAATAACTATACATATATTATATATTAACAGATGTTAACAGTTAATGTGTGTTTCAATTTCATAAATACGTGCATTCAAATAATTAAGCTTATACATGGAACTATAATACTACAATGACTTTACAGAATATCACACTATACACATTTATTATGTTTACATATACAATAAATGTACATAAATTATACTCATGGTGATTTAGATCCGTGCCGAAAACCATACTATGACATACCGACAAGTCTGACTTTAGGCAATATAAAAAATACGCTGCAGCCATTTAATATACATTACTGGAATGTTAGTTCACGCTATATCCTGGACGTTAATCACATAACATAGTATACATTATTGAAGTATATTCTTATTTAAAACTTAATTCGTGTATTCAGTTATACCTAATTTAAAATTGCAGTTAAATTGGTATAGCATAAAATCAAAATGGCGGTTTCGACAAAATGGCTTTAAAGGTTTTGTTCTAACATTTTATGTTTGTGATGAACTATACATTCCAATCTCATGTTACACTTTACATCTGTACAATAAAATGTATCTACGATTACTATAATAGAAAACCAGTCTGTTAGTTTTTTACAAATGAAACAAAAATCACTGAAACTTACCATTTATTTTATCATTATCCTCTGATTTGTACTCGTTTAGCCGCGATTTTAAACATTTTCTTAATTTATACATTCTCGACTTTGGCTATGTTCACATGACAAGCGCTTAACGCGCGTTGAACGCGTGCAAATTTTTTGTATAGAACTCGAAATAGGTCTCGCATGTCAGGCGTTGAACATGTGTTTTCGTAACTCTCACAACTGTCGAGCGTTAGCGCAACGTTTAACGCGCGCTTTATTAAAAACTCATGTAATAACATGTGTACGGCCTGAATAAAACGTATGTAGTTGTTAACGCGCGTTTTCAAAACGTGCGTCAAGCGCTTGTCATGTAAATATAGCCTTGATTTCCCTATTTATCACTTGATGTAATAATATTTAGGGTATAAGCGATTACATATAGCGTGAATTAACTCCTTCGTCTCTCGTTCACGCTTTTATCTTACGATACCAATGTAATTTAATCAAATATTAGTATATTATACAATCCTCAGTAAAGAGTAACGCAAGACAATACACTTACCTATAGCTTGGTGAATATGGCAGAAAGTTAATATTGTATATTTAAACTGCATCATGTTGTAGGCATAGTTTATGAGTGTTGAACACTTAACACTATATATTGTATTCGACATCAGGCTCACATCTTGGCTTTATATGATCTTTCTAGAACAATCGGTGTAAAAAGTTTTGTGTAACCTTCATATTCATATTGGGTGGGGTTTAATTGAACTTTTTAAGCCAAGAATGTGAGTCCGGCGTTCCACGAGTTTTATGTAAGTTGTGTGATTTTTAAATATGTTTTACAATCGTTTACGTTGACTCGTTCTTTAGTAACTCCAACGAAGACTGCCCTATATTTAATTGAAATCTATTTTATATAATCTAGACACAAATACCTAGTTAATATACATTTACTTAGAATTTTCTAGGAGTAATTTTATTTCAAACGTTATTATCTTGCGTAATAATGATAGTGAAGGTTGGAATAAAGTTTAGCTTTCATTTGTTTAATGTTTAAATAAAAAAAAAACTTAAATGATGTTGAGATTGACGTAGGAGTCGAAAAACTTAAAATATTTTTTCTAGTCATTCTGAATTCTAGTCAATGTACCATATCATTTTTAAATACTTTCGTTTGTAATGAAAAGTACACATAAATAATTATAAGGGTTAGTTACATCATGTTGTTACAGATATGTTTTATAATGCAAACAAAACGAGTTAAGATAGGCCAGTACGATGTGACAAAAAATAAAAATTCATTACTTGATAAATGTGTGTTTATTTCTTTCCTGATAATAATAATTATTACATTGGTTAAAACTTACAATTACACGTATGTAAATCGCTGATTTAACAATTAATCAGTGTTAAAATTAAAGGCAAAGGTTCTTCTATAACAAAACCTCTAAATAAAATCAGAGTTTAGAGCAATTCGCTTAACTTATATCAGATAATTCAGATAACCAAAAACCTAATATGTTCACAGTACTCACAAACCGATATAGTTTTAACAGCTGTTACAAAAATCGTTGTTTTAAATCGTAAAGTTTGGTCTATATTGTCAATAAAAATAGGTGTGAGAACACGTCGTCGTGCGTTACGAACTATCCAAGTAATTTACGATAGACACTACACTAATTAGGCCAGCGGCTTTTACGCATCAAAGGAACTTGGAAACAGTAATTTTAGTTATCACTATAATAATAGAGGTGTGCGAATGTTTTTCTGTGCCTCTCCTAACTAGTTTTGAGGTTAGTTTTTAGCGCGACAAGTAGCCGAGCGCAGGCATGAAAGTAGCATTATTCGATTAACGTATAAGCAAAAGACATGCTGTATTTCTAATATTTTTAAAAGAGAAAACGATACCATTTTTTGTCACGCTCACACGTCGTTGTGTGCAAAAGAGACAGGGATTTTTCATATCGCGTATCCAGTGGGGTATCATGACATACATTTATTTAAGACTACTCAAACGTAACGTTGTTTTGTACTAGCTTTGATTACTACCTGTACGAGTAAATCTACATATTTTAAAACCGATAATTAGCGGTATCTAATATTACTTTGCTCTTTCAAAATACGTAATTAGGAAAGATTTGGGTCAGTAGTAGCTATTATAAATATATATGTTGAACTACTACAAAATAACGTCACATATTAAAAATAGTCAGTGTATCTACATTTTTTTTTTATATATTATAGGAGGCAAACGAACAGATGGGTCACTTGATATTAAGTGATCACCACCGTCCATCGACACTTGCAACGCCAGGGGAGTCGCAAGTGCGTTGCCAGCTTGTTTTGCGAGGGGAGGAAAGGAAGAGGAGAGAGGAATGGTGTGGAGAGGTGGACCTCCGACGCTCGCATTGACCGAACGAAACGCAACAATACAAACACTGTTACTTCACGTCGGTTTTCTGTGTGTCGGGTGGTACTACCCCGGACGAGCCGACATATTTATGCTGAAGCCATTAATAGTTTCAGCGTGGCTCTATCACCTACGAAAGTACATCTCTTACTACAGTATTTGTAGATCGCTAATCTATAGCTGCTGCAAAACACATACCTTTATAATCGCCCCATATATTGGATTAGCCTGTGCTTATGATTTGGTAAATGGCTATCACTTGGTTACCATCGTTAATTAAGATGTTAATTATGAAAGAACATATACGAATAAAAATGAACATTCAAAAATTAAAAACTGGAATAAAAATTAATATACCATTCTATTCCAGATTGAAATTACAAAATATCTAATAAACTTTCTATTAATATGATTTTGGTGAAAACCTTTGGGCCTGTTGTTTCATTCACTTTTAAACAAACAAAAATAAAAATATCAGTGATATAAAAAAAAATTATCTACAATAAAAATTATTTTTATCTTTTATACAAATAACACTACACAATCAAAAAAAAATCTTGTTTTTTTATACGTAAAGTAAAATAATAATGTACAAATCACATAAGATTTAATCACTATCGCTGTCTTGTTCAGCGGTAAAGTCGAAAGGTTTAAACTTCTCGCGGAAGTTAGCCACGTGGGAGAGTTCTTCCTCCTTCGAGAGGAGACACTGCCGCCAGTCCGCTTTGTCTTCACAGTTCAGTATCGGCGGACTCGATAGTACATCTCTAAATAACAAAAAACATACACATAACTAATCACATTTAGTAACTAGCTTACCTACTAGCTTACGTACTAGTTACCCGTTTCTTCAACCGCGTGGAATTTTGCAAAAAGATTTTTGTTCCGTGTAATGGGTTATTGACGGGATCTTAGTCTGTAGTAGCCTTTATATTTTATTCATAATATTTTATTATCTTACTGTATATTTTGTATTTGTATTGTATATTTACGTAATACAGTTCGGTTATTGTGCACAAGTGAAGTGCATGTTATATAACACTACAGAGCATGCATTATGAGATTCCACAAACGCTTGGAAAGTTCTAACCACCAGGCACCATCTTGTTAGAATATTGAAATTAACCACAAAAACATGAAAAGTTCTAAGCGGGCCTCCATCTTGTTAGAACATTGAAATTAACCACAAAAGCATGAAAAGTTCTAAGTGGCCCTCAATCTTGTTAGAATATTGAAATTAGCCACAAGAACATGGAAAGTTCTAAGCGGGCCCCAATGTTGTTAGAACATTGAAATTAACCACAAAAACATGGAAAGTTCTAAGCGGGCCCCCATTTTGTTAGAACATTGAAATTAACCACAAAAGCATGGAAAGTTCTAAGCGGGCCCTCATCTTGTTAGAACATTGAAATTCTCACAACATACCTAGAATATACCTACTTGACAATGTCCGTATAAATATGATGGATTATTTTCCACAAAACAAGGACAACAAAATGAAAGTAAAGCGTATAATTTCGATTATAACAACGTTATTAGTATTTTACCTGCCAAATTGAAGTGGGAAATTCTTCGTTTTAGCGTAAATCTGATCACCAGTGGGCAGTTCCGCGTGGAAGTAAGGAGCACCCGGCAACGTCACCTGCCTAATGTCGGTGTAGGGTGGTAGAACTTCCATTTGAATGCTATTCAGTCCAGCTTCATCCTGTAACGCATGATCACGCACATTAGTAGTTTGTGATGTGAAACTTCTATAGGAGGAGGGTAAACCTGTTTGTTGGCGTGGCGACGCAAAACACGAGCTTTGCATTATTAACGAAAATACTCAAAGAGATTAGAAACTCTATTTTATGGACCACTCGTTCTTCTAGCGTTACGCGGCACGCGCTGACGACCTAGCGCCCTTTGATTAATGCCGCGCCAACGCTGAGTTGAATTTTTGTATTTTGTATTTAATAAAAAAATATGTATGTAATAAAATAAATAAACAGTCATTATTTTATGGAACTTATTTGTAATTTTTTTAGCTTTATTTTTTCATTATGCGATAACTGATTCCTGACGTAATCTGTTCTTTTATGCATAAAACTTATACAAAACAATTTTCTTGTTCCACATCTGCCAGGCGTCCCGTGATGGCTCCATTTTTATTCAAATTCAGACTGACAAACATAGCTGCGGAAGGAGTAGGAGAGTATAAACGGTAGTCATACAGAAGATTAAAAATGTTGAATTAGGCATAATTACGAAATTGGCATATATACAATTTCAATCAAAATTGTAATTAAAATCTAGAAAAAAAAGATAAAAAATAAGATAAAAGTGATTCACAACGGAAAGCATACCTGGAAAACTTCTAACAACTGAGTCTCACACAACCGCGGCACCGGCACACACTGGATCTGCATGTGCGATGTCCTGTAGTTCCTCTCAAAGAACACGACAAGCAGACCCATCGATATATAAAACTTCTTTACAGCCTCTTTAAATTTACGGATCTCATCCAGCACTATATCGGGTGCCTGAAAAATTCAATAATACAACACTACATTGAAGCAAAATATTCCATCTGGAACCAATTCAACCAAAAATAAAAAACACTAGTGCCTATCCACTTCAGGTTTAATAACTAAATCTATAGGGATTTATTTTGATATAAATTAATGTATTTCCTTAATAATGTCTGGAATTTCATCACACTCTGGTTTAGTAGTATAAATTATTAGAAACTCTTCTGTCAATTATCTAGGATTAAAAGAAACATTGTAATATATGTCATGTCAAACTGTAGTAAGGAGTTTTTGGCGGGATATTAATCTGTCATGTAGTGCATTTTATATTATATTTTATTCATTATTCATAATCTTGTGTTATTTGACTCTATATTTTGTAAATTTGGTGGTGTATTTCGTAATATAGTTAGTTTATTGTGCATAAGTGAAGTGAATGGAAAATAATACCACGGACCATGAAATTCTGAGATGCCACAAAGACTCCCTGAAAGGTGCTAACAAAGGAACCACCATCTTGTTAGAATATTGAAATCACACGACGCTTGTAATATTATTAACTGCACGACAATTGCAGTAATAATAAAACTGTACTAAGAAACATTAGTAGAAAATATAATATGAAAAATAGAGTTTTCATGTAATTGTTTTTATATTTTATTCATAATCTTGTATCGTTTGATATTTTGTAATATCGGTGGTGTTTTAGGTGATAATATAATAATAATAATAATTGTGCACAAGTGAAGTGGATGGAAAATAATACCACGGAGCATGAATTCTTACTTGCCACAAAAGCTTAACGGAAAATTTAGATAAGACGACGACCATCATGCTAGTTCTTTGAAATGACCTCAAATACCTTGTAATATAATTAATAAACCACCTACTTGGCAATAGCAGTAATCATTCACTAGAAGAAAGGTTGCCAAAAATAAAATAAAATTAACTTAAATTAAATTAGTGTGAAAATTTTAAATATAAACTTTAAACGTTCTTCTGAAAACAATTCAGTGTTGTTTTTATACAAATTTGTACACAGTGAGTATATAGTTATATTCCCACAGACTCCATACACGTGCCTAAACTCCGTTAAGCTTACCTAGTGTTCTCCGAACAGGACGGGAGCTAGACGCTAGGTCAGCATACGCCAATAACCGATGTGAGAAATAAGTTAAGGTTTCTCGAGAGATTCTAGCATCGTCTCTCGTTAGGTTAAGACATAGTTTTAGAGGTCTCAAAATCGACCAAGTTAGTTTTAAGAATATTTACTTGTCTAAAATCGACATTATAATAATAAAAGTCTAAAATCGACTATTAGTTTTTAAAAAGTCAATCCCAGCGCTCCCGAACTTAACTATATACAGTATCAAAATAGATATCCTGTAAAGCAATATCAATAATAATACTCTTCTTTTTTCATATCATACAAGGCAAACGAATAGGTGGGTCACCTGATGTTAAGTGATCACCACCGTCCATAGACACCAGCAAAATCAAAAGAGTCGCAAGTGCGTTGCCAGCCTGTGTTGGTGTGGAAGGGGGAGGGGAGAGGGAGGGAAAGGAGAGGGAGAAGTGGGCCTACGGGCCTCTCACTGACTGTACGAAACGCAACAATGCAAGCACTGTTACTTCACATCGATGTTTCTGTGAGTGGGTGCTACTACCCCCGGCGAGCCGACCCATTTGAGCTGAAACCTTCAGCGTGGCTCTACCACCTTCATTCAAATTCAAATTCAGAAAATTGACTAAGAACAAAATTACAGCTATAAATACTAAGTGATAAAAATATATGAAGCACGGGATACAGCTACTTGAAATATAAAAATTACCTTCGTACTAGACTGATGATGTTCAATGGGTAATATTAAAGCATGGTAAGGTGTAAGAGGTCCCTTAGCGAGTGCCAAATAACATTGATTCCCAACGCATATTACAAGATGCGACTCCACCTTCGGTGATGACAGACAGAACCAGCAAGCATCTGGATATAACATAATTAATAAATTTATTATAAACTAGCCTCTGCACGAGACTTTATCTGCGTGGAATAGTTACTTTGTAAAACTTAGTAAACGCTAACATGCAGTGGAAGCTCTCAAGAGGAAAAAAATAATAATTTAGAAACATTCTTCATTATTGGTCCGCTCCTATTGGTATTAGCGTGATGATATATTATTCCTTCCTCGATAAATGAACTATAAAACACTGAAAGAATTTTCAAATGGACCAGTAATTCCTGAGATTACCCCCTACAATGTCACAAACTTTATAATATTAGTATAGATTAGTATAGAAAGTATAGAAAATTCTCAGCATTTCTAAATGTGGAAACGCATTACCACTTATACATACCGGGTTCAACATTCCTTTTTTTAGTGTCCGGTTTATCGCCGCCGAATTTCCTTTTGCCTTGTTCATTATTTTGTGCATCCATGTCGAAAAAGAACTGACCATTTCCAGACACCTAAAAAAAGTATTTTTTATATCATCACCGTCATCAAAATCAAAAGTTTATTTCATTTATGTCCTATGAAATTAATAGCTTATATATTTCACGTCAATTTTTTTATACCCAGCAATTAACGTTGCTTTGATTTCAGCCACTATTTTCTTTAATGTTAACATTTGTTATTCTTTTTCGGCTTTTTCTTAACTATCTCTTATTTTATCAATCTGTAAAGATTCTATGGATCCAATGTAGGAATAAAAGCCTTTACATAAGTTTTAAAAAAAATCTCAAAAGCCCCAATTTTGATTTATTATAATGAAAATATTATAAAAGAAATATAGACTCAGTACAGGTTTCAGACTCAATATGACCAGCAACAGTTTTTTAGGTAATAGTGTTAGGTTTTATATACAAAATTCTCAAAACATTACTGAGTTGCTAGATAGTTAAAAGCATGTGAATAATAGGGTGAACGATGGTGGCGTCTGGAAATGACGTCTCTCACTCTTTTTTTACGTGGGTAAATCCCTTATGGATACCCACCCTCCCGGAGGAGAGGATGGGTTATGTCCAGCTTGCACGGACTAAAACCCCAAGATGTACCGACAGACCGTAGTGTTGGGGCGGCAAGAGATCGTGCTAAGCTATTCCCCTTAGATACCAGCTGCCTCCCCTCGTTCGCCGGACCTGTGCAATGAGGGAATGAGCCCCCGACTACATCCCCTCAGGTCCGGCTACGGTGGCAGGACGAGTTGGGCAAAACGCCGCCTCCTGCCGGTCCTCCGTTGGCGAAGACGGCCACTGAGGGGGTCTGCCTCGCTTCTATCAATAACGAATGTAACAATATATGTCTGTTATGTTTTTTTTAAATCATATAGGAGGCAAACGCACAGGCGGCTCACCGGATGTTAAGTGATCACCGCCGTCGATAGACACCAGAAACACCATGGGAGTTGCAAATGCGCTGCCAGCCTGTGTTGGGGGGGAGGGAGGGAGGAAGGGAAGAGAAGAGGGGAAGGTGAGGAGATGAGAACCTCCGGCGCTCTCACTGACCGAACGAAACGCAACAATACATGCACTGTTACTTCAGGTCGATGTTTTTGTGGATCGGGTGGTACTACCTCGGGCGAGCCGACCCATTCATGCTAAAGCCCCTAATAACTTCAGTGTGACTCTACCACCTACAATGTATGTGGAAAAGATAAACCAGATCGAATTTCTTGCTGGTTCTTCTCATTGACTGGGTTACTTTTCTAAGGGACGGTAGTTTTAACGTTCGTAAAGTACCTTCTCAGAGATCAAATTAAATAGAAAATTTTTAATTCTGATTTTGGAAGTAATTTAACGTACCTTCACGACTTTCCCTGGTTGATGTTGTTTTAGCAATTCCAAATCATAAGGGCATGGTGTTTCATCAGTTGTCGCTTGCAAGAGATCTGTAACTCGCATTTTTGTAATGGGCTGTAACGAACAGGCGTAAATCCATTTGTCTTTGGATTTATTACCAACGGGAGCTAAGGCTATGAACCTTGTTGCACACTCTCTGTAGTCTTGATGTACACTTTGATTCCTAATGAAAAGATTCTTATTAAAAACATTCTTATTAAGCTTGAAATTCTTATTAAGCTTGTAAATTGAATTTTCCTTTAAATGAAAAAAAATATAGATGAAAAAATACATTACCTGTATGGCTGACGTTCAAAATATTTCTCATTTGATGGAACAAAATGATATCTAGGTTTTATGTGTATAGCTAGCCATGATAATAAATCTGAAAGACAATCTTTATCCACATCTATCTGAAACAAATGTATGAGGCATTAGATAAATATATAGTACTAGCCAGGTATTGCTGCTGTACTAATGAAGAAAGTGAGATCAAATTTTCCATTTATAGTATGATCATGTAATTAAATAAAATGACTACTGAATAACTGAATGTCAATTCAGTCAATACCTATGGAAAACTATTGTCTTCTGTCTCACTCACTCCAGTCACTCTTTTCATATGAGAAAGGTGTCCGAGGGTTTAAGGAAACGTGACATTGCAGCTCATCCCATCATTTTGCAAACTTTTCTCTTGACTTTTTGCTTACAATGTAGTCATTCAAGTCACTTGTTTCATATTTGTAAATTAATACATCTTTTTACTATATACATGTATGGAGGATCATTAATTTGTGGTGCAATATTTGTAGAGAGGTAGCAAAAATGCGACACTGAATGGGGAAGAGGAGAGGGATAGGAGGTCTAAAAAGCTAAGATTTTTCATAATGTATTTTATTAATAAAATAAAATAAAGATAAACAAAAAATCCATTAACATTGTTATCCTTAACTATACCTCAGGAATAAATAAATAATATTCTATTGATGTTATATCTAAATTATCTATTAGAACACCATCCTTAAATTACCTTCTGAGATTCATCCTGTTGTATTCCAGAAGGCCATAAAGTAGTGATGAGTATATCCACTCCTCTAAATTCACTCTGGCCTCGTAAGCATGCATCTCTGACCGCACTGCAGTCACTAGGCTCAAACATACACATGGGTATATCCTTTCCAAGCTCTCTCCGTGACATGCCAGTCAAATAAGCAATTTTTACATCAGAACTTGTTGTAAAAATGCCCCGTTTGCCTAAAATAATTTAAGACGTATAATAGTCAGAACTTCTAACAACAAAATTCAATTTATAACAGCAACAATTTAAATTCTCATATGTAATGTAACATGCAATCAATTTTCCAAACAATAGTTTTGGAAACAGACTCAGAGTGTGCTACTTCGAATTACTATCCAATTGAGTTATTGACTTGACTCACTATAGATACCTGTACAATGTACAACAAACTGTTTATAAGGTCGTTCGTTATAACAAAATACCTTCTATAATGTAGAAATTACTTTAATTTGATTGATTTACCACAAAACCATTTATTTGTTCTCTTCTCTTCATAAAACGAAAACTCTTCAGAATGAAAAAAAAATGCTTGGTCCCTTGAAATACATTATAAAATGTTTACACTGTATTATTAGTATGCATAAATACATATTGACTACAGTTTGCACCAAACTTTTGAACCGTTCCACATAGATTTTAATAAAAAGTAAATCAAACTTATCTAACTGTATTTTTATGATTGTCCTGGTATTTATGTTAATAAGCAGTTAGTCTAGGGTTGAAAAATAAAATATGTATGTATGTAAAACACACATTAATCTTAATAAAAAATATGACAAAAAGACATATGCATTAGATAATTGAAAGACATTTGAAAGTGTATATGTTTATAAAAACGTGTTAACTCCTATTTCTGTTTGATGAGTGTGTAAGAGAAAGTCAGCAACATTCTTACCCATGTAAATCACATTCGGTACTATTTCTGATCCTTCTTCACAGTAAAAAGACACATGTTCTGGATTTGCAGGACCAAATACATATGTCGTGACTGGAACTAAAAAAATGCTTGAAATTTATATATACCCTTATAATTTTTAATGTAATTTCACATTCTGTGTTATCTATTTAGACCTTATAAATAAAGTGAATAGCTACCCTCCAGATAATCAGATATGTTCTGGTCGGCATCTCATTAATTAAACACATACTATGCAGATACTTTCAAATAAACTATACAGTTGTCATTATGACAAAAAAAAGTAGAAATACAAAAATTTTACACATGATATACATTAATTCTGCTCTGTATGAGGTGCTGACTTAGAATTTAGTCCACATTTATAATATGGGGTCTTTGCTATTATATTTATAGGCAAGGCAACCTATCACTTCACACTCTCTTCATTAATTTGCCATACTCATTAATTTTTTATACCGCATCTGCATGGTGTGAACTACACCCATCTACCCATTCACTATCTGTTAGTATATAATCTCTACAGATGGTTTTATTAGAAATTATTCATAAGTTTTTATATATGGAATTTATTAATATATATTAATCATCAATTTATTTACATTCATATACATATATATCTTATATTACTTTCCTAAATACTCTTGAAATGAGTGTAGGAGAAACAGCTTTATTCCACTTGAAAGTAATTTTTTTAACAGGAAACTAATATTCAAATGTTTTTAGCTTAGCAAAGCTGGAACTATGTGTGTAGACTTATTAAATTTTATAGAAAAAACTCAGAAAGCCTCGCACATATCAATATTCTTGTTTTCAAAGACAAAGTTTTATTCTTCGGAGTAAAACTACGATTTCATTTGGTTTCTTTTTTTTTGGTAAAAGCAGGATAATAATGAATAACTTTATATCATGTGTCATGTTATTAGATAGTTGATAATACCGAATAGAGCTTACCTTTTCTGCGGCCTACTTTATAATTATCCAGTTGTGAATTGTCGTTCCCGAAAAACGTTCCTACACATAATAACACATCAAAATGTCCCGATTTCTTTACGATAGATTCCACGCGTGAAAATAACGAATTGAAGTTTCCATTCACATCTCCGCAAATTAATCTGGAATATGAATAATACAATATTTAGGATTCTAGATCTGTATTTACAAACTAGAATTTGAGTAATTGATATTTTTTTACGTTTTTTGTTTATCCATAATATCTTATGGCACTCTTCAATGTCAGTTGCGGTCACTAATATTTTTATGTCTACTTTTTTAAATTACTATATATCGTATTTAAGATTTATAACCAAAGCATCTCTAATCTCCATCTACAATATAGATCACAAAATAATAATACTTCAAGATAGGGGTATGCAATATATATCGATATAAAAACAGTGATGTACGGATTCAATACATTCAACATATACAATTATTATATCATTTCATATCGGTTTAAATACTGATATGATTTTTCGATATATCAAACATTTACTCGACAATATTGCCCTAGACTTGATGTTTGAGCCATTTCTTAGTAAGTGTAAACATTTTTAGCTTATGTTACGACTTTAGACAACTCAGCAACGCCAATTAATTCCACATTATCACTCAAATTCACACAATAATAACTTTTTAATCAAAAAAACAGAAATACTATGTAATAAAGTGGTGTTTGTACCTGCAGAACAAGAACCTGCACTAAGTATCAGAGAGATGAACAAATAGTAACAAAAATACAAATTAAGCCCGAAGTAAAATTATATTCTATATCTTCTTTTTTTGATTACATAGTGCTAAACAATAGGGCCCGTATGACACAAGAAAATGTTTTCTATTGTTCTAATTTTTTCAAAGATCCTTTGAATATGTCCATTCATGTATTGTTTGTCGACGTATTAAATAAGAAATATCGAGAATTTTACGAAGAAGTAGAACTTATCTGATATTTATTCCATTTTAAATTGTTAATAGAGGCTTTTAATTTTTCTTGTTGGTATCGAGTAATGAAATCTGGTTAATTTTCGATACATTGGAATATCGATATTTTTGATTGATGTATTGTTTAACGTCGATATATTTTTTCAATATATCTTTTTAATAAAACACGGTTTTTACTTCAGATGTACATCCCTACTCCGAGGTATAGATGCTATAAGCGATACTTCGCATTATATAAGCTCAATTCCTTATGCCGAGGTATAAACGATCAGCGAATGTACCACATGCCTAGTAAATATAGAAAGTCGGATTCCATAAAAATAATATTATTAAACATTATGTTTAAAATAATTTTGTTTGATAAGTATATTTATATCGTTTATAATCATAGAGTTAAATTGTTATTAAGTGTTTAGGCATAATTCATTAAGTCGTGGCTGAAAAAGTAAATTTTCATTCTTCATAGTATAGACAACTTAGTATTCTGGATTAATAACCCAATACAACCGTGTTCAGTTATAAACTCTTATTATTAATCATTAACATCTCAACATAATTTCAATTATATCGACAACTTATTGTAGAAATTGAAATAATCAAAAAAACAAAATGAACAGAACATTTGCAGCTTTATTTACACTAAAGAAGATTGTGTTATTTGTGATAGGCCTTAAAATTATATTTAGAGTAGCCGGAAACATTTTCGAGGCCTGTACATAACTAGATCTCTAGTCATGAAAACGATTAGTATCGATACAGAAAACAGTTGTATAAATTTAAATTTTGATTATTATTTTATAATTTTGATTGTTTAAAATAATATATCATATTTGAGAGGCGTCGCACAATAGTCCTTTTTATATTTACATAAACTATAAGTAAAGGAAGGAAACACGTGACATGTGATATTTATATACAAACTGAGGCAGCTTACTAGTAATATCTTTGAGGCGAAGTGATTCTGTGCATGTAACTCTACATTTTGTCTTCATCACAACATAATTTACATGTATATAAAATTTATTATTTATTTCTCTGATCATATACAACGACATCAATAAGTAATTAAACATGAAATCTTATATCTGTGTTAGCTTGTTATATTTAAAAAGCACGTTTGTAAAGAAAAATCGTCTTAATTTAATTGGATTTTATTAAAATAAAATAAAATATGGTTGACAATAATTTTTGATAATACTTTAAGGGTTAATAAGTCATCGAGTTGCTCAGTTTCGCATTTTATATGTGGCAACTCATCAGGACTTCAAAATTCAAATCATTACAAGATTGTCAAAAATTGGTATGTTTGTTTGGTAGATAATTCACGCTAATTCATGCCATATTGAGTTATTTTATTTATTGTCCACAATTCTAATTTATAAAGTCAATGACAAGAATATATTAATAACATGGGCTCATCAAGCAAGCTACCGGGAACAGGATTAGAAGACGTTGGTGTGCCGGGTCAGTCATATCTTCGAGACGCTCTCACAAGTTGTACTGATCCATTGAAAGCTATTGAAGAATTCCAATTAGAGAATGGTATTTTGTTGCCTTCTTTACGACCTATGCTACCCTTGCTTGACTTGCATGGAGTACGCAGACTTGATTTTCACACATCTGTATTAGAGGAGTTGAGAGACAAACTTATAGCTCATATAAATGAACTTGGTTCTAAAGATGGGAAAGATAATGACAAGAAACTTAAAGAGTTATTGTCTAAGAGTTTCTCAGTTGTAAGAGTTAAAGCACTTAGGCCTGTTATAATGGGTATTTTAAAAAACATTCCCCACATCGATGATAAGTACCTCAGAGTTCTAGTTAGAGACAGAGAGCTTTATAATGATACAGATACAGAAGTGAAGCGACAGATATGGCAAGACAACCAGTCACTATTCGGTGATGAAGTCTCACCTCTACTGAGTCAATATATAAGAGAAAAGGAAAATGTGCTTTTTGATAATGAAAATTTGACAAATCTATTTTTCTCACCCTCGCCTAAAGTTAGGAGGCAAGGAGCTGTTGTACAAAAACTAGCTCACATGATTGGAAACAGTGTCAAACTGTATGATATGGTATTACAATTTTTGCGAACATTGTTCTTACGAACTAGAAATGTTCATTACTGCACACTGCGGGCTGAATTACTCATGGCCTTGCATGATCTAGAAATTCAGGATATAATTTCGGTTGATCCCTGTCATAAATTCACTTGGTGTCTTGATGCATGTATTAGAGAGAGAATTGTTGATATAAAGAGGTCAAGAGAGTTGCAAGGATTTTTGGACAGTATTAAACGAGGACAGGAGCAAGTTCTCGGTGATTTATCAATGACCCTATGTGACCCATATGCAATAAATTTCTTGGCAACATCAGCAATTAAGATTTTACAGCACTTGATAAATTCAGAAGGCCTTCCAAGAGACAATACAATATTAATACTTCTATTACGAATGTTAGCATTAGGTTTAAGTGCCTGGGTTATGATTAATTCTCAAGATTTTAAGGAGCCTAAACTTGATAGTCAGGTTGTAACCAAGTATTTACCTGCATTAATGTCATTAATGGTTGATGATCAAGTAAGAGCTCTTCACAATAAATTACCACCAGATGAGAGGGAGTCAGCTATAACCACAATTGAGCATTCAGGCCCACCCCCAGACGCCTGTGAAGCGTATATGAGAGAAAGTTCTGTTTGTGGTGTTTTAGCTATGTATTACACTTTACATGCAGCTAAACTTCGTGACCGTGGGGCTCTACTTCGGATTCTTAGTATTCTAGGCAGTTGCAAAGATGGCAGGGCTTATGAGGACCCATTCTTACATGCTTTAGTAGCTTTGCTGATACCACTACCTGATGAGTTCCAAGGAGAAGATTTTAGTACTGTTTTATTTGATGAATTCTTCTTTGCTGGATTATCAAAGGATAATGTCACAAGACATCTTTTAAAATTGCTATGGTATATTCATCCAAAGTTACCAGAGACAAGAATTCAGACACTTATGAAGGCACTACAACCAGGCACTCAACACAATGAATCGGTTCATAAGTTGCATGAATGCTTACAACAAAAACTGAACACACAAATAGAACCAGTACCTAGTACTAGTGAAATGGAATATTTAGACTCTCCACTTATGAGTGTTCCTACTCCAGCACCTTATCATATATGAAATGTATTAAGCAGTTATTATAAAGTTTATAAAAATGAAACCATACATGTTCACTGTAAAATATTTATTAGTATTAGCTTATAGTAAGTATTTTAAAACAGAGTTTAAATATTTAATATTAAAATAATTAAGTAGAAATATAAAATAAAAAATGTTTTATTATTTATTTATAATCTTAGAAGAAAACAAAAACTGAGCATATTTAAGGCAGTTAAAGAATTTTATATGACAATGTATTGACACTTTCATTTCTATTCTTATTGTATTCTTCAAGGAATATCTCTGTAAATAATTTATTAACATAAAAATACTTGTGATATCTTTAAATTGTGACCAAATCAAAAGTTGTAGTTATAAATTGTTTGACGTGTTAAGAGCGATTATTACGCTCTGGCTTCAAGTCCAAAGAGTGCAAGGAACGAAGAGACCTTGAACGCTCGAATAAAGACGGGTCTGTGTAAATTGGCTCACTGCCGTCATCGAAAGCGTTCGCCAGACGACCAGAAGAACCTGCTTCCTCACCCACATCGGTATAAGTTCTTCCAAGACCACTGTAAATTGAAAGTATTAAAGTAAATACAATTTTGCGAGCATCATATGCAACAAAAACACTTAAGCCTTAGCTTGTCAAATATATATATTATAATTAATTATATATAATAGTAGATCTCACTTGAGGAGATTGACTTTCAAAGGCAGTTACCGGAATACACCAACGGCTTGGCAATAGATTTTCAACTTAAGGGTGTAAACTAGCCAAGTGAACTTAGAAAAAACCCAACTACTATGTGAAATGTATAGTACCTGGGCGACCGAGTCTAGCTCGGTTCCTTAAAAACATTTTAAAATTAAAATAAGCTGTTAGGTGACCTTACAAAATTTACTCTTTAAAAAAAAAGTATACACTCGGATTCGAACTGGGCTTACACGAATTTTTGAATTTGTTTTGACAGCGGTGGCGAAATTTACCTACATATTCTAACTATATTTTTTAATTGCTTGAAATCTCAGAAAAAGTTTTCTATGAATAATATCTAACTAGATCGATTTATCGTCCCCGAAACTACTTACATACTAAGTTTCACGGAAATAGACGATGCCGTTTCCGAAATCCTGAATATATACAAAGATAAAAATATACAAGAATTGCTCGTTTAAAGGTATTAGATAGATATATATTGATCGGCTGAGTGCCTTAAGACCTCGTTCTAGTAGTCCGGTGAAGTTGTTAAGACCTTTCCAGATCAATAGCGTAGTCAGTTCGAGAAAAAAAGTATATACATAATAGTGTAACTACACTATATATTATGTTTATATGGTTGCATGGCCAAGTAACAGCATTTGTATCTTATGGTAATACAATGCAAGGACATCGGCGATCACTAAATAATTAGAAATTTAATACAGTTCGACGCTTAATCATATAGGCTTCCAAACTTCTCTGCTAATAGGCTATTTAGTAATGTGGTGCGATAAAAAAAAGAGACTATGACAGATGCTTAAATATACTTTGATACAAATCCTTTGCAATTTGTCTTCGATTCTATTCTTTTTCATGTTCGATTTAATCAAAAAATGAGCAAACAAACACTTCAATATATGTGGTTTTAGACGCCATCTATATCCATAACTCTTAACTAATTATTGTATATACAAAAGATTTTATTTCAAAACTTTTACAAACACGTTGAACAAATGTTCAAGACAGGTCGTTGCTAAAAATTTGTTACATAATTACAGATGTTAAAGTTCACCCTAGCCTTCCTTTTCATTTATCTATATTGTCCAGTTGCGTTGTATCTACTACTACCATAATTTTAATATAAAATACACATTTTAATTAGTCTTGATATACTTAACGAATTACTACAAGTGGAACACTTATAGTATGGTATTAATAGCATTCATTAGATTAAAACCAAGGTAAGAAAGAAACTCATCTGCGAAGTGAAAGGGCATAGACGTAAATGTTGTCACAAGCTTTCTTTATATCCATACGAACGGTATGAAATCATTCACCTCAAAGAGAAAGGTTTATGTAAATGCGATGCGGAGAACAAGGAAAGTCGCGCAGGCCTCGGCCCTGGGGTTACTGGCCGCATTGCCGGTGCTGAATTAGAAGCTTGGATGTTCTTGCGGACGACTCGCCAGTACCGTCTAATGACACAAATAATAAAAAATAACTCATTTATATATTCTAATAATCGCGTGAGATAATCAATAGAGAAATTGCGTATTCAATATATAATTTTATAGCATCTTATTAAAATTATTACAAAGTACTTGATGCTTCATGTAGTGTAAGTTACAAAAGGAACTCTCGCTATATTATAGAGGATACACCACGCTCATTGAGGCAATATCACTAACTAAGGCTATTCTAAAATATTAGTTACTGATATTGGTGTAATTCACAATGTGAACAGCAAATCATTGCAACCTGACCAAAGCATCAAGGAGACATTGGGTGGAATCATCCCAGAATTGTCAATATTACATGTATACGTATATATATTAAGCTTTATAAAGAAGTTATATATGGTCGTATGTGATAAAATTAAACGCAGGTTAAGGATGGTAAGTCTCATGGACGATGCTAAGTTAACACCTCCAATGTGATCCCTGACTTTGTAAGGCATAACACAAAACAGTACGTTATAATGAGGATTAACCCCATAATTTTTGATGTCAATCTTTGTCTCATATTCTTAAATTTACTTATTTAAAACAGCTATATTTATTCAAGAAACATATCAGTATTATAGATTCCCGTGTTACCAAGGTTATTGTTATCTTTTTGTAATGACCACGAACTTCTTCGATCGCCTAAGTAATTAGGAGTGGACGGTTCGACGCCTATAATTATTATCTTTCTTACATTACATTTATAAGTAAGACAAAGTTTCTCTGCGTGAATTTATACAAAAACACGTATACAAACCTATAGATATATAAGGCGGCAGTTAGCATAGCCAGTAATAACGATAGCAGAATACAGATTGCAACCAACAAAGCTCTGTAGTGGTAGGGAGATACGCAAATTCCAACCTCAGCCACTACAGGCGCAGAGTCTGAGGGGCCATTTTCTTCTAGCATCTCGTTGCGATTATCAAAGACCTGCAATGTTATTTTTTTCAAATGAATACGTTAATTTATATAAAAAAGGCAATCAGTAAGTAATACCTTAATTTTAAAAATTGTAGGAAGTTATCGATGGCTACAGATCATGATTTCCAGAAAATCAGAAATAATTTTTGATGGTATCCAATTATTTGAAGTTGTTTCTTCAAGATGTACCTTTTGATATCATCAAATGATACTTAATCCTCATGGGCTATGAGGCCCATGCAATTAGCTCTAATACATAATCGTTGACATGGTCTTATGCTTATGGTAACCAACTCCAAATACAGGTATTTGATTGAAGAAAGCGTTACTTTGCGGAAATCCATCATTGAATACTAAGGTGGATGCTACTTTGTACTTTCGCCTGAAAGTGCAAAGTAGCATCCAGCTTAGTATCCAAATACAGGTTTCATGGATACGCAGCCACCAAAGCAAACTAATATATCATCCTACATCGTGCTAATATCTTAAATTAGGTACGTCATCGAATTGAAGTGAAAATGTATACGGATTCTATAAACTGTTTTTGTAATAAATGGTATGTTAATAATGTATTTTTTTTTAATATGAAGCAAAAGTCCCATGGTTATTAGTAGGCGGCTTAGGATATACAAAAGATGGTAGACAGGGTAGGTAGCCTAAAAATTAATTCAAGCAGGCGCTAACTTCATGTTTGAAAAATAAACCTCAACCCAAATATAACTAAGTTCCATCGTATTATTATTTTGGAACGAATCCTTATTAGATTTTTGGATAGATATGTTCATTGTGTATGTGAAGTGTCTGCCAAGACATTTATAATTTTTCTGCCTTAGATTATATACAAGTAAACAAAGCTCTCGGCATTTAGTAATCTTAAATGTCAGAACAAATAGAAAAAAGTCAGAAAACAGAATACTTTAAACCCTACCTCAATCATCTTTCTAACGTGGCTGGGAGTTTCAACTTCATCCTTGAGGTATTTATCGACTTTGGCTTCCTCGTACGATACCTTGTAAACGGTGTCCGCATCTTTGCTGTCAGATTTATTAACGCTTGCAGATATGTCAGATTTATATTCAACGGTATCGTTACCCTCTGTAGCTACAGTCGAATTGATATCTCTTCGACGTCGGCCAAACGATGGTTCAGACCTGCCACTGTTACTAGGACAATAAGCCTGTAAAAGTGAAATATTTAACAAAAATTGAATTCTGTATTCTTCATAATATTCAGTATGTACACCAAAACTGTCTAGTGTTGGGTCGGTTATCGCAAAAATAATAATAAATAGGTATTCAAAATAACATGCTATCATTGTGAAGAAAAATTTAATCTTACAATAAATAAAGAAAAAAATAGGGGCTGATTCAACGGTTGTAAATATATTTGTATTTATTTATCACAGAATTACTACCCTGTACATCGTATAAAAAAGGAATGTAAGAACTCTTCTAAAATCTAAACAAAAATAAAGCAATAAACGGTATTTTTAATAAACGGTATGTTATTTTGTACACAGTAAAGTGGTATAAATTCAATACAATTATACGAAACAAACATATTATTATTTAAATGTATATCGCCCGTAATTAACATTTCTGTTTTAAACTGAGTATCATCTGATAGTCCTAATAACCTGATGTTTCTTCTTCCGGTGCTAACAATGAAGTAAATATTATGTTTATATAATATGCACATAATAAGTTAATTCCTTTAGTAATTAACGTAATTTATACATTATCCAAATAAAAATTACTTATTTTAGTTTCAAATTAATTCCAGACAAAATTTAATTTGTTACCTAAACTTTTTTAGGAATTGTCATTGAATTATAAACTAGTAATTAGTAATCAACAGTTGTAACGTTTAAAGAAACGTGGTAACTAGTATCATAATAGCAATAATTAAAGAAAGTTCGACGTCACAATTCATATTCTATAATGCTAAGAACAGAATTACATAAACATATAAGTTGTGCAGCGATGGCTCGTTTCAGATAACCCCTTAGATAGCCCTGGGAACTGGACAGAGCCTGTTATCATATTTTTAATGCATTGACGTAACAACATGTTTGCGTTCATCGCTTACTCTGACAAAGTTTTCACACAAGTTTTGATAAACTCTTAAGTAACACAAACCTATTATTTATATATCAACTTTTTTTTTCGATCTGACTACGCTATTGACCTAGCAAGGTCTTAACAGCTGCACCGGACTACTAAGGCGAGCCTTTGTGGCACTCAGCTGATTTTATTTGGGCAACTAGCTCAAGGTGCACGGCACACTCGGCTTGGGCTGTTGCCTGATACATGCAATTCGCGACCTATCTGATCTAACCTTTTTTTTTTCTCGAACTGACTACGCTATTGATCTAGCAAGGTCTTAACAGCTTCACCGAACTACTGAGGCGAGCGCTTAAGGCACTCAGCCGATTTTATTTGGGCAACTAGCTCAAGGGTGCACGGCACACCTCGGCTTGGTTGTTGCCTGTTACATGCAAACTCGCGATCTATCTTAGCTAACCTAGCTAACTATTCATATATGTTTGAGTTGTTGAGACGCATATGTGTACCAAGCATACACGCCTCAACAACCCCTCCATATATTTATTATCGGAAAATTAGAGTTATTTTCAGTTCGATAAAGGAAAAAAATAAAATCCTTCCACTTCCATGTGTAAGCGTGTAGGCGTGCACGTGTGTGGGGGTGATATGTGTAATGTTGTAGCAGTGATGTAAATCTTTGTGTCACTGTATCGCGCAAGCAACGCACTCAAGGGCTCCCTGCCGAGGGATCGAACCTAGCTGAGCTAACCTAAGCATATATATATGAGTTGTTGAAACATATATGTGTACCAAGCATACATACCTCAACAACTCTTATATATATTTCGTATCGGATAATTTTCTAAACTACTTCAGTTTGATAAGGGAAAAAAAATAGACACTTCCACTTTCATGTGTAAGTGTGCACGTGTGTGGAGGTGATATGTGTAATGTTGTCGCAGTGATGTAAGATTTTGTGTCACTGTATCGCGCGAGTAGCGCACTCAAGGGCTCCACGCCGAGGGAACGAACCTAGACTTGAGCCGTTGCCGAGGGGGGCTTAATCTGGTGTGCGGGAACGAAATTTACCCCCAGACTGTGGCGACGTGATCTGTGGTTACGCGGGCGTGGGCGTGAACACGCTCTGTTTGGAGAGACAGGCTGGTACTGATCGTTCGCTGCCGTTATTTTATCGCGAGGATATATATCATCTAAGAGTTACAAGTCTTTAATTAATAAAAAAGGACAGAAAATTGTTTATATTTACTTACAGGCTGACAGCCATCTCGACACGTGCGTACTGTAGCTTCGAATACCAAAAAGTTCGATTCAGGTATCTTGAAAGCGTTAAATCTTGCTTCCAAAGTATCCCCGTTGCGACCTTTATCTAATTCTGGGAACACGTCTGGATCGACTGGACAACTGAGATATGGCATAAAATAACGTAGATAAAACAAAGAGATAATTAGATATACATGTGTAAATTAAGTTGTTTTTCATCGAGAAGTCATTGACAGCCCTTATCAAGGAGCCTTCATTCAAATAACAGAACTCGAACAAAGAATAAAAATATACACTAAGCAATAAAAACAAATATGTACATATTTCTTGTTGTTGAGCCTTATGAAATAGTTCTTTATGTTAACACCTGATTACTAGCTTTGGGTCTGATATGTCCCAATATATAAGGCTTGACAATGGGATGCGCTTTATATCTAGTAAACAGGTTAAGTTCGTCAAAGCGTAATAAATATCTTAAACTTATATGCAATATCCAAGTAAAATTGCATATAACGCGTTTCATGAGGTCATACATTCCAAAAAAAAACATAATGTTAATTGTTATATCACGCGAATACCACGTGAAATTCACAGGCCTTTCTCTTCGTCGCTGAACATAGTAATTTGTATACTTATTTATATATAGCCTTGGCCTTTGACCTTCCTTCTAATTCAAATCTTCTGTATACATACACATATTTACTTCAGAATATGTTTGCTTAGATAATTTGAGCCTAAGCAAACAGTCTTATAAAAGAAAAAACAATTCAAAGTAACGCTAATTTACGATTGTAAATTCCTTAAATGGCAAAATAATGACACTGTATTTTGATTTTCACTTTTTTTTTCTCGAACTGACTACGCTATTGGCCTTAATTTTTTGGCCTTTACAGCTTCACCGGACTACGTTGATAGTCACTACTATTTATCAGCTTTGAGTAGCTGGAAAGACTGATTCCCGCCTTATTCGTTAGGCATTAAAAAAGTGCAAAAGCGTCAATGGAATCCTAAAGATAACGTAAACGTAACGTAAAAGATATAGTAGTTTTAACGTGAGTGTCAATAAATTGTATTTCCATTATGTATGTACAGCGCGACTGGTTAGTTGCCAGCAATCTTTTTACAGGATAATCATTATTCGATTCTCGTTCTAAATCAATTAAAAAGGAGGTGCTTACTATTTGACCTAATTATCTTGAGAAACGCAAAACTGAATACAACAACATCAGGTGATTTACGCAAAAACGAACTGTTGTAATAATAAGAAAAGCAATGAATCACACCGTACCGCGCAGTCCTGCCAAGTCCGGCACCTAGACCCACGCCCCATTTCCCTTTGTTCGACCTTGTGGCATTCCGACGATAAACAGTTACGTAATGATTGACCTTGAAAGTGCCCCTTTTATGTTGTTCATTGAACCTAGATATGACTCTTTTACGATTAGAAGTATCGTTACCATATTTTTAAAAGTTTTAGAAAAAAGTTTAACTAAGGTTCTCTTTGTTGTTTATTAGTATTTGTTTTGATATTATCATTATATATGTTAAATGGGACCATAAATTGTCAAGGGATTGAAGGCTGTTAAAATTTAAACAGTCACCTAGTATATGGATTTCTATCTATGATTTTGATATAAATAAATGTTCGTCAAAATTACCTAAAACTTATGTGAAATATATGATTCATAATAATGATACATAAGAGGCAGAGAAATTTATACATACCCAATTCTATCAATGAGCTGTACTGATCGTCCCGAATAAGGATCTCTTGCAATAACATTTGTAGCGAATATATCAGTCACATAATTGTATCCATCTTGAGCTTCTAACCTAAATGTCAGTGGATCTCCTACAGCTATTGTCGTCGTAGGTCTGCCTTGGTATAAAATCATTAGTCGAACCTTTGAGTTCAGAGAGCTCTCCTCTGGCAGGTACTCTATGGGAATGGGACTGCCGGATCTGTCGACCATATCATAAGCAAAACTACAATTAGACTTTATATTAAGTTTTTTTTTAATTGTAATTGACCTTGAATGAATTACGTGAATAACGGTGTTTAAGTGTATTTGGGATGATATACTACTAATCTATTTAATATTAATGATTATTATTAACCTAAATTATGTTATTCATTTTTAGGCGCTTAAAAAACGTAAAGCAACGTCTGGATTATTGCGTACACGGCTGTTTTCGATACGAGACAAATACACCGAAACGATATCTCATCTTGTAGTCCGGTAAAGCTGTTAAGACCTTGATAGGTCAATAGAGTAGTCAGTCTGAAAAAAAAGATATCTAAGAAAAAGCAATTAATTCGCTCTTTTTTTCATATAATTATAATATTCAGTTGCATATTTTTGTTTTAAAAACATCTAATTTGTATATTATTATCTTAATTAAACAAAAAGGTATAACATAATCATTACCAGTAAAGTTAATTCATTCAAAGTCATATGTTAGTAGCTGTTAGTGAAATAACAGCACTCTCAAATACAAAACATTATTTATAACATCCTACCTACAACCGCCACAGTAATTAATAATTGTAATTAAACATTCAAATAACGAGCGAAAACGGTTATAAAAATTAATTTAAACTACACTTCAACCAACACAACAGGTTGTAACAAACCAAAAACACGCAATAAAATGGTTTTAGCGAAATACAAACTACATATTTTTTAAATAATATCTTTCCAAAATAATAAATTAAAATAATAACGCAACTCAAATAGAATTAGTTAGAAAACCCGGTAATAGCTTTACATTAAAACTATGTTCAAGAAGGGATACAGCTATGTATTTAGAAGTTATTACATGAATTCCGAAAACCATGAAGTTAATCAATTTTTTACGAAATAAAATTGTTCTGTGTGCAAAAATTTAATGTTAAAGTAATATAAATAAATCGTTTATAAATCGTCAACCTTCAGAGTAAAACAGATGAGGGTTCCAAAATATATCTACTAAAAGCTTATGTCATGTTCATATATTATTATTGTAACTAATCGTAAATGTAACTAAATTAAAATGTATGTAAGCAATATCTCCGGGACTCGAATAGATCACGGGAAGACGATAGGACCTGAGATACAGGCGCTATGATATATTGTGTAGCAAGACTGCATGTTGTAAGATAAACCTTCTATATCATAGTTTATCTTGTCCATATAAAGTTATTATTGTAAAAGGTATACAAGTTTACCCCTTCTTAAACTACTGATAACTTTTCTACAAGATGTAATTACGTGTCTCACCCAGCTCCGATGTAATTGGACGTAACAATAGCCTCAGCGGGTCCTCTAAACAGGCAAGTCAAATTAAATCTCTTGTCTCTAGATGTCTGTACATTATCACTAAACTGTACCACCACAATATTCGTCATAGTGTCTCCATACTGGAATAAATTTATCATAATAGTTTCTACTTAATCGAATAAAAAGTAAACCTGTTTCTAATGTGGTGGAGACAGGATTGACCCTACCACAGAGCGAACAGAGCGATTGCTCGTGACGTCCAAATGTCATAGATGATCCATTATGAATGTAAGCGTATGCCTAGTGTATGAATATTCTTATCTGATAAAATGCTTGCAAATCGAGTCCAAGCGCCATGCTTGCGCGTGCAAATGGTATATATTTAAGGGTAAACCAAGGAAAAATCAAATCGCACTTCATCCTTAAATTAATCTTGCGCTGTTACTGGATGGGGAGTTATGGTTTTTCTGTTAAGTTTCACGACTTAAATTGAGGTTCTATCTATCTCAAATTAATAACATGTACACACATTCGGAGACGCAACACTTTGCTGTTAAAATGGTAATGAACACGAAGGTGGTATTGTGAAATTTATAATTCTCTAAAGATCAAATTCATTATTTAAAAACAATTTTAAAAATTTATTCTTTGAAAAGTGAACTTGAAGTTTACCTTTCTCAAATAAGTTAAAAAGAAATTTATAACTCACTCTTTGAGTCCCACATTCAGGGTAACCATGTGCACCGGTTATACGTAATACATTCGCTACTCCACCAATTCCACGGAAAAAACAACGATCGTAGAATCCGTACGTGTAGATCCGACCATAGAAACCTTCAGGAAGACGTAGTGTAAATTCCATACCATCTTCATTACAAACTTGGGAAACTGTAAACGGAAAATTAAAACTCTTTTAGTCCCGTTGCGATTTTGAAGTCTGTAAAATGGAAGGGAACTATGAAATAGAAAAAACAACATTAAAAAGAGAAAGACATACACATCTATAGGATTTAACATAAGAGAAAATGAGATAGAATACATTGTATAGTGTTTATTATATCCGGGATCTTTTGGTTATATATTACACTACCTCATTAACTCTGAACCGAGCGTTATATGTTTTGACGTGTGTATCACGCCTACGTATTACAAAGTCTTAGGAAAGGGCGACATAATCAGCGTGGTATATCGGTGTATGAATAGTTTATCATTTTTTTACGGTTTAACTTTTACCACGCGTAACTGCACTGCACATAAGATTTTGTTTATAATACCTTCGTATCTATTCGCCATCTTTTTATTATGCACGATACTACCTGTGAATATACAAACAATACTTACCATCCAAACAATCGTCAGCAATACGCCCGAGAGCTCTTTCATAGAAATCGTAGTCATTAGCTGTGTTATCAAAATGTGCTGGATTCGCTGCATCCAATTCTCGAGTATCCCGATCGCTAAGTTCGCAGTTGTCACGCGGTTCCCCGGCGTATCCATTATCCCTAAAGTGTAAATCATATAAGAATTTAAGGAGTGTCATTAATAAACCACATGAAACTTTTGATGCTGTAAATAAAGATAGGTTAACATAATATTTATAAATCGACATTAATTACCAAAACTTGATGAAACAGTACAAGAAAAAAATGTATTTGTTGTTTTTTTGGCAAACGAATAGACGGGTCACGTGATGTTAAGTGATCACCGTCGTCCATAGACACTAGAAACACCAGGGGAGTCGCAAGTACGGTGCCAGACTGTGTTTGAGAGAAGGCATAAGAAGGAGGGAAGGAGGGATGGACAAGGGGCTGGGGAGGTGGGACTCTGGCGCTCTCACTGACCGAACGAAACGCAACAATACAAACACTGTTACTTCACGTTGGTTTTCTGTAAGAGGGTGGTACTACACCCGAAGAGCTGACCCTTATTTAACAAAATGTAGCTAAATGATCAAAGACAGTGGTCATTAACGTCACTACAAATAATCTCCCTTCTTAACAAAATAATGAATAGAAAATTATTTCCAAATACCAATTTAATACCTGTAGTTGAATGCCCGACAGATGAAGTCACGTGCTTCGATACACTCCCGTTGGCAATGAGCCAGTGATTGAGCCGTAGTAAAACGTCGAACGTATCTCCTTTGCATGCGTTGTCTACCAACTTGTCTGAAACTGTCTTCCTCACATCGAGACCCTTGCCAAGGCCGTTGAAGAGGTGGCCTTCCAATAGGCCCACCAATAGGTCCTCCTACTGTTCCACCAATGGAGCCTCCAATAGATCCTCCCACTGAACCTGTCACCGGTCCAACTGAACCTAATGGACCACCTATCGGTCCAATTGGACCATCTTGATCAAAACCACCGTAAGCAGATCCTCCTAAAAAAATAAGATAATATAATATATAAACTAAATAAAAAACCATGTATATAATTTCTTATCACCTATTGGTCTATCTAATCCCTGCTGTGGGTAGCTTCCCCGATTTCCTCCAGGCCTGTCTGTAGGTCGTCTCAAACCAAAAGTGGGTCTAGGTTCCAATGGGTACCTATAAAAATGAAGCTATAAAATATTTAAGCAAAACCAAAAAGTTATCATATAAAAATGTGTATCAATTACCGATCAGGACTAGGTTGGAGGCCTCTGTCTGGATATCGATTTGAACCCGAATAATCAGACCCATAATAACCACCGCGGCTATATCCTGCAATGAAAAGTTTAATTATGTATATAACTGTCAATAGTAATTATATTCTAACATTGACGAGTAAGTATACTTATTATGCTTACCAGGATATGATGACCCGGTTGGCGGATATTTATCATACAAATCCGGGTAACGGTCCCCGCCTAACGGTGTCGGGTCCCTATTAACCCCAACTGGGTAACGACTATAGGGGTATCGTCCCCAATCAGACCCAGAATAACGGTCTTGGTCTAATCTGTCGGGATACCGGTTAGAATACCATCCTGACCTTGTCGGATACCTATCACGTACAGGGTAACGTTCAGGATAACGATCAGTAGGGTATCTATCAGGAACTATATCTATAGGATATCTACTAATAGGGTATCGATCATTAGTTGGATACCTTCCAATTTCATTAGATGAGTACTCATATATCGGAAATCGTCCACTGTTTATAGGGTAGCGATCTCCACTAGAACTAGGATATCTATCGCCGGGATATCTGTCATGTGGATACCGGTCCACACCTGGTGGGTATCGATCTGCACCTGGTGGGTATCGATCTATGCCTGGTGGGTATCGATCTACTCCTGGTGGATAACGATCTACGCCTGGTGGATAACGATCTACGCCTGGTGGATACCGATCTACGCCAGGTGGGTAACGGTCTGCACCTGGTGGGAGACGGTCTACGCCAGGTGGATATCGGTCTATGCCAGGAGGATAGCGGTCAGGACCAACACCTGGAGGATATCTATCATCTGGATATCTATCGGAAGGGTAACGATCGCCCGGCGGGTATCTATCCGGGTCGGGACCAGCCGGATAACGGTTATCGGGATACCGGTCTGGCCGTCCATCATATCGGTCGTCGTCCAAGTAACGATCATCATCGGGGTAGCGGTCAGCGCCTGCAGGATATCTATCCCGATCACCCCCATTCGAGCCACCTTTAACGAGGAAAAATTAGTAAGTATACTACGTACTAGGTATATGTACTGTACAATGACTAGGTTACAAGCATTTCATGCAATCGCATCTAAATATACTACAAGATATCTAGTATCATGCACAAATGTTCTATCCAACTTAAACGAATGAGTACAATAGTTAAGCGCCAAATAAATACGAGTATATAACCTTGTCAACCCTTGTCTACCACTAAATCAAGACTTACCTGCGAAAACTGCATTGTATACAATTATTCACAAACTACTATCAAAATAATACTACTTATACAAATACGATAGGATATTCACAATATATCATATACACCAACAGATATATTTTTGAAAATAGAACTTTTTCCGTAAATACGCACAAATTAGCTGTCTATGGCGATTAATGACAGTTAAATTTAGGTGATAATTAACCCCTAGTCTATCTTAAATCATAGGGGTATAAGCTCTATACAAACGAAAGCAGACCTTATCATGCACTGTACAGTGCACAGAGTCTTGGCAGCATAAAGATTAACTAGCGTATTAGTTACAAAATTTGAAAAACCGACACAATAACAAATTATGTAATGCAATATTACGATTTCAAAGAAAATACCCTTGGTATTTAAAAAATATGACCCGCCTTTTTGAGATTTAGATCCCAAAAAATCAGCCGAGGGGTTAATAAATATTTAATTTTGCATTTTTATAACCAAAAAGGTTAAAGAAGCCACAATGTTAAAGAAATGCTTCATTAATCGCCAGGACAATTCAAAATTTTTCCCGTTTTCCTGACTACCATGCATCGAACCTGTAGTTGTGGGCTTTCCCCACGGAGCTTGTGAACCGGTACCCGAGCCAGCTTCGCTTTCTCCACTCACTAGTTGATCTGAGTATTCAAATCATTCGACACGATGTACCAAAGCAAACATTTAAATAATTTATTTTATATAGATTGTCACTTTTTCTTGTAACACGACAAAATGATTGCACTATGCCTGATGGTAAGTAAGCACAGTAAAATCCAAAAACATTGGCGACCATCGAAAGACACACTATACATCGCGGGTCGCCGCTGTCATGCCGGCCTCCGTAACTGTCTCTTCACGTTACGCTTGAAGAACGTCATGTCGTAGCATAAACGGCAAACAATAATTTTTTAATTTATTGTTATTACTGGAATTGATTATAATAATTACAATAACTTATAATATTATGCAATATTCCTACGCGCTGCATAACAAATTGTTGCAATTATTCTGCTGTCGGCTATCACTTAACGTTATTGAAAATGGCAATCGCACTGTGCGAACTGGTAAACATTATGTATCAGTCAATAGGTATAAATGAGAGAGCAATACACAATTCTAACACTCAAAGTCACGTAACGAATAACAAATATTAATTTCATTGTTGTTTTATTGTAATGTATTTAAATACAATACAAACCAGTAAGCTATCCAATAATATAATAATACAACAATGTAATTCTAGCTGATATATAGTAATTACTACAATTTATAGTTATTAGTATGAAACTACATTGCTTTGAATAGATACTAATATGTTACAAAGCTCATTACGATATGACATAGGTTATCTGCACATATACTATGGATTAGTCAAGTTTAAAACTCAAAATGAGTCTGTAGTTATTTGTTACATATTTTATTAACAAAGTATCTGACTTAAGAATACGGTTTTCTCAGTTAAATGTACATGACTTTGAGCTATTCGAGCTCTGATGTACACACTAACCATTCTAATAAAACTAGTCTTTATTTAAATACAAAGTTCATTGTCGACAGTCATGATATGTGCCCTATATGCAGTCGTGTTTGGTCACGTGTTCGCTAATAAATATTGCAGCATTGTGAACAGTATTACTTGTTCCCATTACTAAGATATTAACATCTCCTTTCTTAAAAAGTGAGCAGGAATAATTCATTTATTTATAGAAAAAAAATTCTGTCGTTATTTGACTTTTTACTCTAAAACTGTGTAAATACCGATCACAACAGAATGAGATTAGTCCAGAATTTTAATAAGATAAAGGTTTATACGGCTGTGTTTGATGTAAGCTTAGTACTAATTATGTTGAAATATAATAAAAAATAAACTTACGCATAAGGTTTTCGTAATAATCGAAGTCTGGATCGTACAGTAATCTCATGCCGTCTTTTTGATTGTACCTACTGAGACGACATGTCCTCGCCCGGTCGCTGTAGACGGCAGATCTGCAAATGTGGTAATGTGATGCTCGATGATTAGGATAACAGAATTATTTTGTTCAATCTATATAATTCTAGCAACCGTTCATATGTAGTAAACACAGTTAAACACTTCTTTTTTTGTATTATATAGGGGGCTAACGAACAGGCTGGTCACCTGTTGTTAAGCGATCACCGCCGTCCATAGACACTAGCAACCCCAGAGGAATTGCACGTGCGTTGTCAGTCTGTGTTTGGGGGAGTGGAGAGAAAGGGAGAGGGAAGGGAAGATGGGTCTCCGGCGATCTCACTGACCGAACGAAACGCAACAATGCAAGCACTGCTACTTTACGTCGGTTTTCTGTGAGAGGGTGGTACTACCTCGGGTGAGCCGACACATTCATGCTGAAACCAATAATAGCTACAGCGTGGCTCTACCACCTACAGAATAACAACTGAAGACATAATAAAATGTAGTCTTTGCTAATGAAATGGCATTATGGCTATTTTAATAAAATTACGTAAAAGTGAAAAATGAAATTACTACAATTTCACAAGCGATACATAAACCAGCTAATATTTTTGGAACTATTATCACACTGTCATTGCTTTAATTTCTAAATGCTACAAATACCAAGTGTTTCCGCGATGAACATTGTATAGCCCCTCGATTTATAAAAGTACAAAGTTAATTACATACGCACAGAACTCCCACCCAGAATGCTCCAATATGGATTTTGTAAAATTTCTTAGTAGTCCGGTGAAGTTCTAAAGATCTTGCCAGGTCAATAGCGTAGGCAGTTCGAAAACAAAAAACAAAATTCTTGTAAATAATCTTTATACCATACGAAAATGAAACTACAAAAAATCATATTTTTTAAGAAATGAAAAACAGCAGTAATTCAATCACAATGCGTAGCAAAAATGTGATTTTCTCTCATTGTATGAATATGCAATATCGTATCCGAGACCAGTAATTTCAAATTTGAACTCCTACAAGTATAGAAACATTATGTCTTTCTAATATTACTATATTATATTATACTATTTAAACGTGTCTGTAATATTGCTAAACGTAAATAAACTGACGAACAAATAATGTAAAAGCAAAATAAGAAACTCCTATATATATTATATCAATGCCTATTTGTATACTACTGGATTTAGAGCTGTTTGCAAGTAGACATAATAATAGTAGTCATGTGTATTAAACACAGAAAATGGATTTAAAATGATTTTTACAACTTTGTTCGCTGAATTATAATTAAGTAGGGGCCCGGTGAACATTGCCCCATTCTGATAATAAAAAACAACCAAAACAAATTAATCTTCCTCATGAGTCTACCTCTTACCAACCTACTGGTGCGGAAAGACTTTGTTTATACTATGTAATTATGATGTATGCATTCCTTATAAAATTATCAAGCTCTCTACTATAACTATGTTTACATGTAATGTTTGTATCGTCTGGCATTTGCATTTAACAGGAAAATGTGATGCTAATGAAATAATTACTAAAAATGTGTTATTTGTATTATTTTCGAATCCTAACTAATATTATAAATGCAAGATTTTGTTAGTTTCTTATGCTATCAGGCCTAAACAAATTAACCGATCATAATAAGACTTGACACACATGTTGTTAGGGATATAGAAAAAGACGTAGCAGATAGACGAAATCTACATTGACGCAAGCAAAACCGTGGGCGATAGCTAGTCAATTATACATTCAGTCATCATTCTCAGCCTATAAGAGGATCACTGCAGAGCCCATAGGCCTCTTCTCGAACGGAGGGCATAACACCACATCAGCCCAGACGTATTGCCATTTATAAACCCAAGTAATCCAGTTCTATATTTTCCCACACACGATGATTAATACAACAACACTTCTCAGGTTAAGTACTGGTATTCTTTCCAATAGTGTTACCAATTTAAATCAGTAAATGTACTCGAATTTCAACAACTTTTTTCCTACATGCCAAGTTTCCAACCGGCGGACATCAGTTTGATATCCCTAAGATGAAACTACTCGACCACCGTGACTTTAAAGTAACTATCTTTTTTTTCGATCTGACTACGCTATTGACCTAGCAAGGTCTTAACAGCTTCACCGGACTACCGAGCTTCACCAGACTACCAGTAACTATCTGATATGGTTAGATGTTTGTTTCTTGTCAAATAACCAGATGGATGCCGTTAAGGACAGTGATCATAAAGTTTACTGACCTGCAGTTAAAGTAATAAGGATAGTGCATCGACCGTAAAAACGTGAATGATAAAGTATTCCGATATCATACACTACATACGTTTGTAGGTCAGATATACAAGGTTTATCACAATCGATCATTCTATAAATGATTACACTCAATATGAAACAAGGAACAAAAACATCGGATGATTGTTGTCATCTAATTTCTGTTTATCTTATTTATAGTGAAATAAGTACTGGCCTTTATAGATATCGATGGAATATACATTAGTTTTTCGATGCAGTACAACAACATGACGACACTGGTTGAGGGAAAGTGGTGCAATAAAAGATGACAACCACAAAGTCCACAATCCATCAGCAGTCATCGCTGTGATGATGATCTGCAACTTTTTTATTTGAGACATCTATATGCGCGCGTAAACATGATTATTGGCGTGGTGAGTGTGTGAGACGTGGCGACACGATGTCATGCGCAAACGGTTGTGCGCAATCTCTCTTGCTGCACTGAGCCCGCATACCTATAGTGCAATTTGAGAATTCGATAATTTGAGATTAATTAAATGACTATGTTTTAACTCTGCTTGGCTCGAGTTAACTTCCTTAATACAAATTAAGTTTTTAATAGAATACAACCTATACTAGCCTATAGCCTGTTTCCTGATAATGTGTTAACGGAAAGCTCTGATTCATTCGTTATCTATACTAATATGATAAAGAGGTTAAGTTTGTGACGTTGTAGGGGGTAATCTCAATAACTACTGGTCCGATTTGAAAAATCCTTTCAGTGTTATCATTAGGGTAAGGTATTCATTACGCTAAGCTAAGCCAAGAGCGGAGTACTATTGAAAAATGATTCAAAATCGGGGTTTTTTTTTCTTGAGATTTTCCGCTGCGTGTTAGCCTTAGCCCAAAGTAATTAATCCACGTGGACTAAGTTGCGGGTAGACGCTATTCTGTTATAAACTATAAATCTTTTTATATGCGTGGTATAAGGTTCGTGAAACATAATGTATAGTATTATACATTACAATTGTAGCACGTTCATTAAATTGCCTTTTAATGATAAGACATTAAATACATTTAAATTAGCGATAAGTTTTAATGTACATACGTGGCTTATTTTTATTCTATTATTGTAAACATACATTGTTATTAATTACGTTTTAAAATTCACATGTATGACTTAACAAGGAAATATTGACAATTAATTAATTAATACATGAGAAACTATGACGACTATTATGATGGTAACTTACACGAAAATCGCGTGCAAAGAGGTAAACAGAAAGACAAATGCATATTATAATAAGCATGATCACGCGGTAAAGGAAAAAAAAGAAATAACCATATAACTATAGTAGGTCCTATTTGTATCTTGAACAGCTCTCTACCAAATACATAAAATACACTACAATAGTAATCTAAGACTTGTCGCGTAGTGTATTCCGGCAAATGAATTTACGAGCTTGAAAATCGTGCCCCATTCTAAGCTTAGCTTAATTCCGCCAAAATAATACTTTTCGCGCATTAGAGAAACATTATGAAAGCAAAGTTTACGATGCGCGCACACACCGTCACGAAAAACAGACACCCTGAAGTGAGCTATAGTCAACATTTTGTTTATTTGTATTTGTTGTTTGTGTTAACACTTTCAATGTATTAAATACCTTTTTTCTATTGTTATTGTCGTTTTTTCTACAAACGTAGAATAAGGTGTAAGATGATTTTTTATCAAAAAACTTAAAAAGAAGATAAAATAGATAGATTTAAATTTAAAAAATTTTTGTGTTGTTATGCCAAATAAATATAACTTCTAACTCGTGTACATAAGTACACACATATTTTTTTATAACGTAATCAAGGTAAGATATGGGTGCTAGTTTTAATGTTTTCTGTTGCTTTTTCCATGAATATTAATGATTAAATAACATAGTCATTCAACATTAAATGAAATTCTTTAATTCTAAAATCTATAGTTCAATAAAAATGTATTTAATTTATATATATACAGCCAAATAACAAAGCCATATGTTTTATTACGTGTTATCACTACTGAGTGAACTGGGCCATATGAATGTGTAAATACAAGATATTATTTTAGATCATTCAATACAAACTGTCACACGAGAAACCGCTGCGTTCTTCGAGCTCTTTTTTGGTTGTCTCGCAACATCAGTTTTCGTAACACAACGAGACCGTTCCGCTTTCGATATCTTGTTGAAAAATTTTCCATTGGCCAAATATACTCTGAACTGACTTGTTTATTCGGTTATAATAAATAAGCTAATTAGAGGCAAAAGTTGCTGATGAATACTTCGTAACAGTAATTAGAAACGAATGTCTTTAATAAACATGAAACAGTACTTTAATAAATGAACCCGTTATCAAATACGGAGACTTAAAAATGTATATTATCTTATTTTTCTCGAGTTCAAAATATATCGCTAAGGACCCGTAAATATGTTCCGAAGGCTGTAATTGAGAGCCAGTTCGTTTTTTGCTAAAGTTATGTAACTTCTTGAACCACAGCGTAATATAATCTCAGGTAAAATTGTGGTCTAACGCTAAAAAACTTAGTAACAATAAAACAAATAAGATATCAGTTTCACTTGACCTTTCAATTTGATTTGACTTATTCCTCGGGGACAATACTTTTACCGGATAAAATGTGCCCTATATTTTTTTCTCTTACCTAACAACTTGTATGCAAAATTTAATAATGATTTAGTAATGTGGGAAATAATAGTAAATTCACATTTGTATTTACTTAGGATAATATATACATTTACGTATTTCATGCTATACCCAATACACAGATATATATAATCATAATTAAATTTTAAATTATATTTAGAAATATAATTAACTCCTTGGTAAATAAACGTAATTATTGCAAATTATAAAATTGTATATAATTGCAAAGTTTCAAGACAAGATTTATGTGAAAGAAAACGTTTGAAAAATCTTAAAATTAGTAGTAAGAATCTTATTAATCAAAGGCCGGAAAGAGCAGCTATTTACGGACGGAAGTTCAGGCATAAAGAAAAAAAATTAGCCGCCACGAAACGCCTGGCAGACATGAAACATCGAAATTGTTCGAATCGAACGAATCTCGAATTCTCAAATTACACCGCAGGTATATGAGCTCAGAGCGGCAAGATAGATTGTGCACAGTTGCTTGCGCAAGGCATCACGTCGCCACGTCTCACACACACACACCACGGCTTGTATCGCTACCTACGTCAACGGCAATGTTTTATATTAAAAAAAAAACATTTTTTTATAACATTAAAGCTCGCCAATAATAACAAACTAAAAATGAAAATGATGAAAAGAATGAAGAAAATCGGTTGAAAACCATAAGAGGGAAATAAGCTTAACTATTTCCCCACTGCCAGTTTTATGTATATATATTTGACATGTACATGAACATAAGCCACGGTTTTCATTCGCATCAAATTAATCCTATATTAATATTACAGTTGATTATGATTCTCACCTGCATTGGAAGCTTGTTTGTCTCAAACACTCGTCCAGGCATTCACTAAGCGATCTCCCTGTGATTTCCGAGTGAAATTCTCCTGTGATCCTGCTGTTCCTGTACCGCTGGAAAGCCGTGTCAGGTCGACGTCCGGGCGAAAACAAGTGTGACGTCACACTGTTATCCGGGTACTCCGTGCCGCGAGCTGTCACCCGATGAGAGACTGATCATAATCGTGAGAAAAACCTTATTTAGGTTTCATGCTTTGTTAATACGGTCAACGAAGAACGGTTTAGAAAAGAAGTCCAATGAAAAAAGTGTATTAAATTTCTTTTTAATCCAATAAATCTTAAAGATAGCCTGTTAGATAATAAAAATAAATACAAAAATTAGAATAAAAATACACAAACTATTTAAATAGTTAATAAATAGGTACGATTCACACAAGTCCAAAGTCAATGTTTATAATAGGTAATGAATGTTAAAAACACAATTTTAAAATGTTTTTGGTTACAAAATTTATTACGAAGTTTGATTACAAATGAATCACGTTGTCAACAACATAATTGTTTATCACAGTGCCGTTAGTACTGTAACGAGACCTAAATATTAAAAACAAAAGTGATATATCAAGATAATACTCACGATTATCTAAACAAACGAGGTCGTAAAAATGGTGTGTCGGCGATGCGCTCACTGTCACGTCGTCTTTCTGCGATACAGAATCTTCTTCGGAGAGAACGCACTGCCGCGTCATCTCATCATGCTCGATCGATCGACAAAAATATCTGGGAATTTTACGAATTACTATACAAACAGAGAAGTAAACAAAAATTGGCCTGTCACGGGACGCCTAGCAGATGTGATACATCGAAATTGTTTTGAATAAGTTATATGCATAAAAGAACAGATTACGACAGGAATCAGCTATGGCATAATAAAAAGACAAAGCATTACAATTTTGTTCCAGAAAATAATGGCTGTTTATTTATTTTATTACATAAATATTCATTTTTATTTAATACAAAAATTTAACTAGGTGCAGGCGCGGTGTTTGGCGGCTCTTATCAAAGGGCGCTAGGTCGTCGGCGTGTGCCGCGTAACACTAGTGGAACGAGTGGCCTACAAAATAGTTTGAATCTTATGGCTATACAGATAGGGTTGCAAATGTTTTCAGTATGTCGTTAATAGTGCGAAGATCGTGTTTTACGTCGCCACGCCAACTATCAGGTTTACCCTGTGCCTGTATATGTTTCACATCAAAAAAGTCGAGGTCGAGTCGAGTTATAAGGATTGCCAACAAAAACCAAAACTCAATATAATGGAAGAACTATGTTATCTTTTGAATTTTTAAATGAATTATTTATATTTCATAATTTGTATATTGAAATTATTAACGTTAGTCTGGTTTTCACATCTATTAGCACTCCGAACAATAGTGATATACATTTTTATACAGTTTATTTATAATAATAAGAGGTGCACCGGTGGCTCCACATGCGTTTTAAATTATTTATTGTATTTATCATTTGTAATAGTCCATTAATAGCAAAATTGATATCTGTATAAATGTTCATACTTTCTATAACTGTTACCCGTGACTTCGTCCGCGTGGCATTTAGCAAAAACTTTTCTTATCTGTGTAAACGACCGCGTAGATCGCGCGTTGTACTGTAAATTGTTTCCTTAATTTATTATATTTGTATGAAATCCTATTATTTTTCTAAGATCAAAGTAACTGAAGTTACTCCTTATAGCATCAGTGAAAAGTTCTGTAGAATTGTTCTAACCGTTTATGAGATTAGCCGGAACACACAGAAACAACAGTTGGTTGGTCCGTTTAGTAAGAGCCTGTTTTTTTTGACATTATACACATACACTTCTATTGTATTTATTTGTACTAGTGGGCGCACAGTGGTCGAATACCATAGTTAATTGATTTTTTAAAGTTTTAACTTTATTAGGGTTCTTTTGTCAAAGGGCTTACATCTATAATCAAAGGTTTTCATCATGGCTACTCAGTTATTTGCCATTTGCCAGTCATTAATTATATAAAAATAAATCTACGTGTAAAATTGAAATTAATTATAAATTTTAAGCAAACAACTTTACAAAAATAAAGAAATTTATCGCAACCCATGACACGATTTTCAATTAATTTTACACGACACCATGGGTGAGTGGTATTTATTGGTGATATTGAATTAAATGTAGTCTGTTCATTATGAGAAATATTGATATGCCCAGTATCATCGTTTGGAAAAGTAATGGATGCACAATACAATCAAATGGTGAATCCGAGACAAAGGCGTTTTTAATACTACCATTAGTTTTTGAAAATAAATTCTTTTTTGTTAATACATGAGGTTGAATTGCAACATTGTAACCGCGGAGGTCTAAGTCATGGATTACTTTTATGAACAAAATTCTTATTTTCATTATACAAAGTATTATTTGACTCATTTTTTTTTTTATTAATTCATCAACTGAAGTGAGTTCACCATCAAAAATAATAAACATTACGATAATAGTTGTATTTTATATTATCATTATTTAATGTCGGATGAAAAATGGCAATTGGAACGTAAGAGTTAAAAAATGCATATAGTCGAGCATAGCAACCTCCTTCATAATATTTTTTGAAGTTCGTAATGTTTTTTGAAGTTCGTAATTATTGACGGCTGTCAAAATGTCTTTTTTATTTACATGTGTGTATATGTTGTGTAAAATTCAAGCAGTAGTGTGAGTAGAGCATATTTTAATTAATTTAATTTACTTCTAATTCATTTATATAAAATAAACAGCTTTCTGCACATCTCCGCCATATAAACTTTAACTATGCCAAATTCAAGTTAACCCGATTACGGGAAATAGGTTAAAAAGGGGTACAAAAATTTTCCTTCACGCATTAATATATAGATAGATACAGAAAAAAACTAAAGATTGGATATTTCATATCTATATTAAATCTAAGTTACTCCCAAGGACTTCCAGTGTTATTTTTATTAAGTTTTCAAATCACATTTAATATACCTACTCTATGGGTGTTGACATTAAGTCACGTTTTTTTCTACTTTTATTCTTGTTTAAAACTTATCTTAATAAGTAATTTTTATTAATATCTATTACACGAACGTGACTATGTACTGTTAGTTTACATTATATAATTTATGATTATTATTTATACCAGAGGTACACTAACTACATAATTTAATTTAACCTTACTAATATTATAAATGCAAAAGTAACTCTGTCTGTCGTACTTTCACGCCAAAACGACAGAACCGATTTAAATGAAATTTAGTACACAGTTATTCTAGGGCCTCAGAAAGGACATAGGCTACTTTTTAGTGCGAAAAAACGGTTGAAATGGTATGAAAGTTATATGGAAGTATCGTCATTTTGAGAGCTAAAAACTTAGAACTTATTTTTCAGACTGTAAAGTCGATATAAATAAATATGACATACAAAAGTTGTAAAAGTCTTACTCTCAAGGGTAAACTTGGCTAGCTCAAATAACTACAGGAAATAGGTTCCGCACCGATTATAAAAATTGTTACAGTGTTAGATACCTCATTTATCGAGGAAGGCTATAAGTTATATACAATTATGCTGAGACCAATAGGATCAGAGCACAAATGAAGAATGAATCAAATTTTTTTTTTTCTTTTTGAAAGCCTCCGCTGCATGTTAGTTAGCCCAAAGTCATTATTCCACACGGACTAAGTCGCGAGCAGAAGCTATGTTAATAATATATTTTTCTGATTACCAGTTTCTAAAAGTATAACCACCTTTCAAAACGGTAAATAAAATGTTACCTACAAAAATTTCCACACAATTATAATCGACTAGTCTCTGTCCGCGACTTCGCCCGGGTGGAAAATTACTTTGAGCTAACGCTAACACGCAGTGGAAGCTGTAAAGGGGAAAAAAGTTTCAAAATTCAGTGGTGCTCTGCTTCTACTGGTTTTAGTGGGATGATATAGTAACCTTCCTCGATAAATGAGCTATATAACACTGAAAGAATTTTTCAAATCGGACCAGTAGTTCCTGATATTAACCCCTACAACGTCACAAACTCACAAACTTTACCTGTCTATAATATTAGTAGTATAGATAAACTCAAAAAACATAATAGTTAACTGATTTAAAAAAACCCTTGATAAAAGGAGTAACATGGGCTGTATTTTATTTCTCAAAATCTCTATTATGGCGAACGCAGCCGAGAGAAAAAGTTAGTATTAAATATAGCTGATCTTACTTTTCGGCTCTGACACACATGGATTGACATTCGTCCAAGGTCATATTTGAGAAGACGTCAGCTTCAAAAGGTCCACCAAGACGTTTGTTCTCTTCTTTAATGAAGACAGCCAAACCGTCACATCGACGCTCAGCTAAAAGAATTAAAAATACATTCAAGGACAATTTAAAAGTACTGTGTATACCCAAGTATCTGTTTAAAAAATCTGTCATTACTTAGTGGTCAGCGTTTTTTTTTACTGAAAAAAAAATCTCCCCGGGAGTGTGGGTATCCATAAAGAATTTCCCCACGTTAATAAAAAAAAAGGTTTTTTTACTGAGGCAGAAATTAGATAGTGGTTCCCTCTTTCGCCAGCATTTGAGATAAATTATTTAAATAAATATTCACATAATTTCAGAAAAAAACGTCATTAATGGCCACGGCAAATCTCAACTTGGCATCTAGAGTATTGCGGGCCTGTGTGGTACAGTGAGCCAACCAGGTATTCGTATGCTAGGTGCTTCATAGAGCAAGTTTTTTTACTTTTAATAATGTTAGGTGGGTAGGTGGTATAGCCACAATCAAGCAATAAATGGTTTCAGCATGAATGGGTCGGCTCGTCCGGGGTAGTACCACCCGACCCACATAAAACCGACATGAAGTAACATTGCTTGAATCGCTGCGTTTCGTTTAGCCAGTGAGAGCGCCAGAGGCTGACCTCCCCTCTCCCTTCCCTCCCTAGATCTTCCTCCTCCCCTTTCCCCACCAGCACAGGCTGGCTACTCATTTGCGACTCCTTTGGTATTGCTGGTGTCTATGGACGGTGGTGATTACTTAATATCAAGTGACCCATCTATTTGATTGCCTCCCGTAAACTTTTTTACTCCTCCATAGAATGGTGGTAGGTCCTTTTCTATATGCACCTGGCTAGCTATCATCCTCATGTTAAAAATATGTAATAAAATACATATATTTTCCGGCAGCTACAGTTCAGAGCCAGTTCCTCTCCAGCTTCAACGTGTCTACTATCTTGGACTACATCGTCATTTTACATGAGGTGAGACTGTGAAGTATAAAAAAAACTAACCGTTTAGACAAGTATTTTCCAAATAATCGGCATTGTGATCATCTTCCAACAGTTCCGGATGAGTCCGCCTTGTAAATCTGCTCAGTGAGCAAGTTCTCAATGAAGAGTCGTATGTAGCAGAGCGGCAAACGAAACTAAACTCTCCCAGACATTTGTCTTCGCATTCAGTGCGGTTGGCTACCATCATCTCTTTTAAATCTGAGGGTGGAAGCTTCAGTCGTTTGCGAGCATGACGTTCGAAAATATATCGACGGGAAGGGCATTCCCGCTCTGGACGATTCGCTATAAAACAAAATAAAATCGTTATACAACTTTAACAATAACTTTATACAATTTAAACTATAATTAAAAACACAGTAATTAATGTCAGTAAGTTACGTAACTCGGCTAAAGAGGTGGGAATAGTATGATGATATATCTATATTCAATATTATAAAAGTTAAAGTTTGTGAGTTTGTAGGGTTAATTTCAAGAACTACTGGTCCGATTTGAAATTTTCAGTGTTATATGGCTCATTTATCGAGGAAGATTATATGCCATCACCCTAAAACTAATAGAAGCGGTTCACCAATGAAAAATGTTTCAAAATCGCGTTTTTTTTTCTCGAGAGCTTCCGCTGCATGTTAACCCAAAGTAAACTATTCCACGCGCACAAAGTCTAAAGACTAGTCATATATAATATGTGTTATTCTGACCAGCCTGATATAAATATAACAACTATTTTCTTGTTGTGAAAATAAATTGCAAGTTCATGAAATCACGGAATCTATACTAATACCTACTACTTCTTACTGGCGGCTTTGATATATAAAAAAAAAATATTTATCCTTCGGGATCAATACATTTCTTCTGGATAATCTACCTTGATAGCTGCACCCTATGTCTTACGTCGGTTGAGTAGATAAGACGTGAAAGTTTAACAAACAAAATCACTTCACATTTGTAATATTAATTACGATTATAAAACTCAATAGAGAGTTTGCTTGTATTTTGAACTAATAAATCTCTGAACTGGCAGTTAATTTTATTTTTGCATTTTATAGCATATACATTAAGAAATGTATACACTATATAGCATCATGCTACAACCTTTAAGAGCAACGCAATTACCATACAAAATGTAGGTTTGAAATTAAGTACGTGCGGGGCCTGTGACGTTACACGATGTAAAGACCAACAGAGTAAACATCCTGATGATGACAAAGCATTATAAAAAAATCTAATAATAAATGCCTAACTTCAAATTGGACACAACGAAGTCATATCCCTACGCAAAAAGATTGAGCTACTGAGAGTAATCCAAAAGTACTCAAATTTTTTCCCCACAAAAAATTATATCAAATTGTACCCTTACATAAATTTAATGACTGGAAAGTAGAACAATACTTTTACCAAAATCACAGAGTTAGAATAATAGTTACTCACAAGTCAAACAAATTTCATTGAAGTGCACACTGTTAGGAACAATCATGAGTGTGCCTATACCCTCGGGTGTGGCTTGTTCTCTCGTCAGGTAGCACGTAGACTCTTCATATTCCGGTTCAGGGCTAAAAGCGGCTATACGAGCTCCAGGTTGAAAGTCTATGGAGTTGCATGTTCTAACCAGGCTGTTTCCAGAACGATCCCGTAAACACAAGTCCTGACATTTCTCCAAGACACGGAACGGGGGAGCAGTCTCGCGTACCTGTATTAACCTTGATTAATAAATTTCTCTTAAGCACATTGTATAAACTTCAACTAATAACAATTATTCCAGTTCCAAGTGCACGTTTTTTTCTATGATAGTCTATACCATCGTTTCGCAATGTTTTTAGTGTCACGACATTTAAATAAAAAAAATAAGATACCTAAGTAAAAAAGTCAATGCTACAATTACAATACGCTTATTTGAAGCTTATTAAACTTTTATATGCGTCGGTTAACAAGACAACAATTCCTCCATGACTCAGTTCGTATATTATTGTATACAATGACCAATTTCATATGTTTTAAACTCGTAAAAATTGTTAAGATATTTATAATTAAAAAAATATAATTCATTTAATTATGGTTGTTCCTTAATTATGTTATGTTGTTCATATCTTTTTAAAATTACCTGTAATATATTTTAATTAAAGGGTGTTTCGTATACGAGTAGTATTTTTAAACACACAACGACCTTACTACATACCTAAAAGTGAACCGCTCAAGTTACGAACCTCAGGTTGTACAAAGACAATTTAAACATTTATGCTGAGAATTAGGAACGAAAATGCTTTTTTGCTTAGTTAAAATAATACATTCAATTTCTATTACTATTGTTAAAAGCAGAACTAACTAAATTAGTAAAAAATAACGTTAAAGGCGTTTTAATAAAAATAAACATATTTAAATCGATAGACATTGCCGCATTTTGCCTTATTCAAGACATCTCACAGTTTTGTAAATCCTTGTCGATTTTTAAGAGCTTTGAATTAAACCATAATAATTCAGCCATTCAAAACATGATAACATAAGTCATACACAACAAAATTAACATATAATTATAGAAATCTAAAATTAGCATTTAGTTATCCTTAAGATACCTTATTGTTATAATAGTATATATATAATAATATGTAATACGTATTTATAACTAAATTTCTTTCTTACGCATTTATATTCAGAGAGGTCAATAAGTTTGCCGAGGACTATATATCAAATAACATAATAATTTCACTCATTTTGGAATGTAACAGACGTGTATAAGGTAACTACTAAAAAGAAGTCAAGCTATTGCTAAATATAACACTTTAGTAAATCGGGTTGCACAAAAATATTAGCATTACAATATTTATTTAAAGCTTAGAAAACATAATAGATAACGTCCAAACGTATGAACGTAAGCGGTTGACTACATAATTTATTAGCTTTAAATATATAGAATCATCGTAAACAGCAAATAGAACTGTATCAGTATTACATTAATCAATTGATTTCATGAGAATTCATAGCTTTTTCTTATTTTTCATTATTTATAAAAGTAACATAAATATATTCGATTTTATTAAATTAATATATTAGGTATTCCTATACTTTTCAATAACTATTATTTAAAATACAATTTTTATGGCAGATTTTTTGCAGTTTTTTTATAGCCGATATAACATTATTATAGAAAGTTAACGTAAGTTGCAAGTAATAAGATTAATATCATAGTTGAAATGCTTACAACGTCATCATCAAACCCATGTAACTGTTGGTTTGGAAGTCGCTCATACATCACACGGCCCATTCCTTGGTTACAAGTTGTCTGAGCTGAAACCAAAACATTACTTTTCAAACATACCTCAATAATACAAACATTGAAGTTATGCGACAATATTTAGTAAACAAATGTGCAATGTGTGAAGAATTAAAAGTTAACAAGGTCATATAACTTGTTATGGAATTGCTGAAGGTAAAACACTTTATAAATCGTGATAGAAAATGTCAAAAGTAAGCTGAGTACAAACAGAAGAGTTAAATTAATGCATTTAATGTATAGTGTGTAGAGAGACAAAGCTCATAACTTCGGCCTAAGCTCTTGTGTTTAGAATTCCACCGTACCTCTAATTTATCTTAGAATTACTAGGCCCCGTACGGGCCTCTATCTAGATGTTGTATTTAGGTGGCAGAGCCTCGCGGAAGCTATTACTGGTTTCAGCATGAATGGGTCAGCTCGTCCGGGCTAATATCACCGTCTCATAGAAAACCGACGTGAAGTAAGTGCTTGCATTGTTGCATTTCGTTTGGTCAGTGAGAGCGCTGTAGGCCCATCTCCACTCACCTCTCCCATCTCCTTCCATTTCCATCCCTACCCCTCCCAGCCCCATACTTTCCCGTTCCCCTTCCCTCCTTCCCCCTTTCCCCTAAACACAAGCTGACAATGCACTTGCGAATCCCGTGATATTGCTTTTTGCCTTTGCTCGTTTGCCTCTTATGATTTCTATATATATATATATAATGTAGTGATTTATACAACATCATGTTCTTTAATAAAAGAAATGATAATTATTTACTGAGTAAAAACATTTAATTGTCGACCACTATCGAGTGTAGTCCGGTAAACCTTGACCTAATGTAGAGCTAGACCTAGCTAGCTCAATAGCGTAGTCAGTGCGAGAAAAAAAAATCTACGACTTTCTTCTTTGTCCACCACATTCCACCGAGGTTAAGTACCAAGCAGTTTATAAAAAAAAGAAATAAACATATAGATACTAGTATATAAAATTACCATTGGCCATCGTAAGCATGGTTAGCGCAGTAAAGGCGTGCATGACGCTCGCCCCCCGCGGCTTCATTTTCCAACGCTGCTAACTGCTCTCTTTTGGCTCCTCACTGACCACACATAAGCTGGTGAGACTCCTATGTCAAATGAACAAAACACTTTATAATACTTACTACCATAATAATTATACCAATCATATTAAATGTAGTAAAGAGTTTTTAGCGGGATCTTATAATGCCATGTAGTGGTTTTTATATCTTATCCATAATTTTGTGATATTTGGCTCTATATTGTGTAATGTTGGTGGTGCTTGACGTAATATAGTTTGGTTATTGTGCACAATTGAAGTGGATCGGAAATAATACCACGTTGTATGGATTCTGACTTGCCACAAAAACTTCCAGGAAAATTCTAATAAGACGGGCACCATCTTGTTATTTCACTGAAATTTTATCAAGAAACATGTGATATCGTTACTCTCATTTGAAAATGGTAGTAATAGTCTACTAGAAGACTGGTTGCCAGAAATAAAATAGAAGAAGAGAAGAAGGAATGTAGTAAAAGAGAAGAAGACTTCTTAAAACGAGATGGATCTGAGATGAATGTGATATAAATACATTAACCAATTCTGTGCCAACTTTAAAAGTTATAGTATATTTTATGTGTATTTTAAGCTACGTTTTGATGAAAAAAAAAAAGAAAAAAATATGCCAAGTTATTAAAATTTTGTTTTGAAAAATTTACTTATGGTTTTGAATATTTAAAAAAAAAATTCTAGTCTTATTTTATTTTCAAAAAGAGCAATTATTTTTCTATTTAAATCGTTGCGTTTACTATTTTATTGTAAGTTTGTTCAAATCGAAAAACTACGTCCAAAAAATCTGAATTTCAGATGTGACTGTTCTTTACCTTTTTTAGTTGTCCGCTACACGTATAATATGATATATAGCTTTGTTTACATATATTGTTAAATATAATAAACAACTCATTTTTCAGCTAAGAGATGGCGTCACTAGTTGAATTTTAATAACACAATATTCTTATCTATTGCTACTTTTAATATATATTCTTGTAGTCGTACCTATAATACCATATATGCCTAAGTACATACGAGTAATAACTATCCCGAATCATTTTTAGAGCTTAAATGAGCATATATAAGATGGTATATATTAAGATCACATGATTTTATTACGTTATCTTCCATTAAATATCTACCTAACAAAGCGCCGACACCGTACTCTGTGTGACATTCATGTATATTAATCGATCTATCTCCTTAACCAATTCTGTGCCAATTTTAAAAGTTGTGGTATATTTTATATGTACTTTAAGCTACGTTTCGATGTAAAAAAAATTGTTTTAAAAAAATGACAAGTTACTCAAATTTTGTTTTGAAAAATTTACTTCTGGTTTTGAATATAAAAAAAGGTTTTTTTGAAATTTTATTTTATTTTAAAAAGAACAATTATTCTTCTATACAAATCGCTGCGTTTAATATTTTATTGTAAATTTGTTCAATTCAAAAAACCACTTCCAAAAAATCTAAAATTCAGATGTGAATATTCTTTAGAAGCCCATAACTTGACAAATACACGTGATAGAAAAAATATATATATGCATTCAGATTCGCATCTAATAGAAGTCCATTTAGCCTGAATATGAACGAATTTCAGAACCTCACCTTTTTTTCGTTGTCCGCTTCACGTGAAATGCCCCATATTTCAGGCCTAACCTTCCAGTCATGTGGTCGAACCAACAGGACAGGGAGATAATTAGGTCCACCGGGTTTTCTCCGTTGGAAGACGGCCTAACGTTCGCACAGGGCATTGCAGATGGGGTATCGCGGTGCAAAGAGGACACCGTGGGGTTTTATTCGATATGAGTCCTACACTATCCACCTCTCCCCTGGTGACTTGAGTCCTATGTAAGATCTCCTCACGATACATGACAATTAGCCACATAGGCACAAGAAAAAACGCTATCAAATAGGTAATGGATTTATCGAGATGCTATTCTTAATTAAAAGCTACAGTTCATTTCAGGATTCGAACTTGCATCGATCATCACGGTGTCGTGTGGTTCGAACATGCTAAAGAGCCATTATCACGTCACCATTAAACCCCTTAATAGCTTGCTCGAAGGTTCGTCTGGTAAGTGTTCCTTAACCAGAAAATTCAGTACCCATTTATCATCCTTCTTATAATGACTCTTTTATAATGTTAGGTACCACACCCACTTTTATTATAACATAAGTTACTGTGTACAAAAGTTATATAATCATAATAACAACATAACCACATAAACGTCAATGCAATATCGTCTTTAGGATTGCGTTAATGTTTTTATTTTGATCGAGTGGGTTTGTTTAATATTTCCAGTCACGTTTTCAATGATGTCCTGTGAATGTTAACAGCTAATACAAACACTCCTTAAAACTCTCATTGAAAAGACAAATAAACAAGTTACGTATTGCTACATAATAGGCAATGGTGACAAATATGGGTGGGTACACAAACCTATCGTCGGTTCATTACACCGTATGAATGAGATGAAATCATGAAACAAACCAGACCAAGGTAAAAATGCTGTGTAAATGTTGCGCATGCTCTCCTATGTTTATGCATTTTACAACCTTCATTCGAGCAAATAACTGTAGTTATCATAATTGCGCAGGCATATGCAATCTATATTATTATTATACATAGTTAAAGTTGATTTGTTTCCATGAGGTAATAATGTCTGGATCTGTTAAACCGATTATTATTTTTGTTTTACAAAATACTGTTCATTTTATATTAATATAATCAGATCAGGGACAGCCCTAAGATGATTGAAGCGACCGCTCCAAATACCCAAATGTCATAGATAGCGTTAGTGGTAGAGAAATGACTCCTATACAAACACAGAGTAATGTGCAGGTGAAAATCAGATAAAATTTTTAATTTAAATATTTCAAGACATTTATACATAGATAAATTCTTTGTTAATTTTGTTGTCTTCGATTTGTTTAAATTTCTCAAAATATCATACAAAATACTCGCCATGAATATTTATGGATACAATTAAAATTTATCAGTTTTTCTTCAAGTGTACCAAATTGACACAATGCAACGAAACATGTGCAAATGAAACATGCTTTGAACGCCATTGATTTTTTTAAATATAGAGAAATTTTCTTTTAAATAAAACTTCTTATGCCACAGTAGCGAAATTTTGCATTACGCGTTAAACGTAAGTATGTATTTGTATTTGTTTGTGTATGTATTTATATGTTGTATGTATGTCTAAATATTGTATGTATTTGTGTGTATGTATAAATTTATATCTGGGTCTAGTAGTATTAAAATGAGTAAATGTATATGTAGGTAAGTAGGTGAGGTAGGTAGGTACGAGATTTCGAATAGTATATAGTTTATGGGCATTTTAATATATTATTTTAATTTGATACATATAACCAAAAGAAGTTTCACTTCCTCCGCGTGTACTCCACTGATTTATTTATTTTAAGGTCGTCAATATGACAATACATTAGTCAATATATAAAAAGTAGGACTACTGTGATTCATTATAAATCATACGGGCTCTGTTTTTCCACATTTCGATATACTCATTATGAGTTTGTAGCCAGTATGAGAATTACCTTATCTGTTAGGACGGTAGAGAGTTGAGTCCAGATTTTTTTGCTTACACGCAACACTGTTGTGTATATTAGGAGTAAGCAATGGAGACGCTATAACCAGATATCGCTCCATGCTAAAACTCGTCTCAGTCGAGTCGTTAATGACCATATTTTACGCCTAAGAAACGGCATGCGTTGTTGGTCTACATACAAATGTCTGGTAGAAGTTAGAACACAAAAGTAATATACTATTTTAAAATAATTCAGTTGGATTTGTTTCAGCATCGTTTTCTGGACTAACAACACTATACATAAATATCCAAACTTTTAATTCTAAATCTTTTAGTGAATTAAACTTGAATGATCTGTAAAAACAACTGCGTTATTGATACATTGCTACATTTTATGTTAAGATTTATGTACAGTTAAGTTATACATCATTTTTTTCAATTGGTACAAATTACATTGTTTCTTTGACTCATGATCAACCACAAACAAAAATGCCGGTTTATCGTGGGTTTGAATACTTATTAAAGCAGTATTTTATTGTTTTAGTTATTTTTATTAGTAATAAGCTGCAATGTAAAAATATAAACAGATAGTTATGCTTTGGAACTAGCAAACAACTTGTTTATATCACGATTGGATTAACTACCGGAGCACGATACCGCTATTTATTGCTACTGTGAAATATGAACTCATACAAAACATCAGTACCTCAATATACACAATTAAAGTACTGTTGGGTGATTTATTGATCGTTGTCAACGTAATTGAAATGAATACAGGACAACACTCATACACGTACCGTTATTTTGCACAAATATACGAGGTAACATAATAATTGTTAGCTAAAATATCTGCGGATACGCTCGACCGATTTAATAACATTTAGTCTTATCCAGAGGTATAATAATTCGGGAACTTATTGTAATAAATATCTAGTCATCGTAAGAGTCTTGGTGTGCAATAAAATATTAAGCAATGCATAGTTAAACGTTCCCTTTTGCTATAGCAATACGGCAATTAAATGTAACCAGATTAGGCCCCCCTCGGCAGCAGCTCAAGCCTAGGTCCGTTCCCTCGGCGTGGAGCCCTTGAGTGCGCTGCTCGCGCGATACAGTGAACATAATGTTACATCACTGCAACAACAGTACACATATCATCCCCACGCACGTGCACGCATTCACGCTTACACATGAAAGTGGAAGGGTTTTGTTTCTTTCCCTTATCGAACTGAAATAGTTTGGAAAATTATCCGATGCGAAATATATATAGGAGTTGTTGAGGTATGTATGCTTGGTACACATATATGCTCCAACAACTCATATATGTATGAATAGTTAGCTTAGGTCCGCTAAGGCTCTAGCTAAGGAGGAACTGCTCGAATCGCTCAGTCGGGATCCGTGGAGGCGCCCGTATCGTATGGTACGTAGCAAATTACGCCAGTGGGCCTCCCCGGTAAACCAGAGTCTCGATCTAGAGCTCCTTAATAAAGTTCTGGCTGCTCTGTTCCCGCCAGTAACAGAGCACGTGCCTCTAGCGATGGCTCCGCTTGCAAACCTGCCCAGTGCGGTTGGCTGCGATGATAATGATCACAACACACTAGTGTTAGCTCGGGGGAAGACGCACCGCGTGGCCGCGATCCTTGCTACAGCAGGAGTCGCTCAAGTCGTCGATAGGATCCGGCATCTGGGATTAGAAGTGGCGCTGCACAAAACCGAGGCCCTAGTTTTCCACGGACCTCGGAATGCGCCACCTAAAGGATCCCAGATTCATGGTGAGAGGCGAGTCCATCGGTATCGGGTCGAGTATGAGATATCTCGGTCTCCTCCTCGATAGCCGGTGGAAATTCGAGGGACACTTCCGGGAACTGGCCCCCCGTTTATTGGGCACAGCGGGTGCGCTTGGCCGCTTACTGCCCAATCTAGGGGGGCCCAATTCCATCCGCCGGAAGTTGCACCTAGAGATCGTGTGGTCAATGGCCCTGTATGGGGCCCCCGCGTGGGCGGACTACCTGTCGGCCACCAGCATCGCCCACCTGCGCAAATCGCATAAGGCTATGGCCGTCAGAGCTATACGCGGATACCGCACGATCTCCTACGAGGCGGCCTCCCTACTAGCCGGATTCCCACCCTGGGACCTGAAAGTGAGAGCCCACGCGTCTCTTTACCATATATGCGTGAAGGCAATGGAGCAAAGACAACAACTGGCGCCCCGAGAAATCGAGGCGCTGAGGTCACAGCGCCACCAGGTTCTAGTGGTCGACGAATGGCGCCGACGATTCGAGCGGCCGATCTCAGGCGTGGCAACTATTGAAGCCATTCGGCCGGTCATGGTCGAATGGCTCACCAGGCGGAGTGGTGTCCTAAGCTTCCGGCTGACACAGGTCCTCACGGGGCACGGTTGCTTCGGGAGCTACCTGTGTTGCAGAGGCCGGGAGCCAACGGCAGGGTGCCATTATTGTGGCTGCGCGACGGACAATGTACAGCATACATTAAGAGTCTGTCCCGCCTGGGACGTGCCACGCCGCGAGCTCGTTGCGGCCATAGGCCCGGATCTCTCGCTCTCGACTGTCGTCTGTAAGATGGTCGAGAGTGAGACCGGGTGGAACTCCGTCGCTTCATACTGCGAGGCAGTTATGTTCGCCAAGGAAGCGGCGGAAAGGGAGAGGGAGCAGACCACCAAGCTCATCTCCCGCGGCTGACCAATACAGCGGCGACGGGTCGGAGACGATCTTATGCCGCCGTAAAGGGCCTGCGGGCGATGTGACGCGGGCACGTCCATCGCCCTCCGCTATAGCAGGCCCACGTGGTGGAGGCGCATTCTGCCATGCGACTCCCACATTTCGTTGGGAGGGACTTAACACCCGCCCCTCCCTGGGGGGAGTTATTGATCCACTCATGCCGCTGAAGGGGCCCCTGGCCAGGGGTCGACACCTGCCGGGTGAGCAGACGCAGTGCCGTACGCACCGCCTGTTCCCCGGCCAAATAGGTGTAAGTAGGCACAATGGGGTTTTAGTCCGTGCAACTCGGACATACCCCACCCTCAGCTGCCCGGCTAGGGTGGATATCTGTAGAGATTTCCCCATGTAAAAAAAAGGTCCGCTCAGATAGGTCGCGAATTACACGTGTCGGGCGGCAGCCCAGGCCGAGGTGTGCCGTGTACCCTTGAGCTATTTGCCCAAATAAAATCGGCCGAGCGCCGTAAGTGCTCGCCTTAATAGTCCGGTGAAGCTGTTAAGACCTTGCTGGGTCAATAGCGTAGTCAGTTCGAAAAAAAAGCCATTAAATTTACTTCTGAATAAAATATGTACTTCTGACTTATAAAAATCGGTTTAACAGTTTCGTATATCTATACTTTGAGTAATTCTTGTAAATTTCTATGTTTCTATTTTATCTATATCTATAATGTATGCGAAACGTATTCATCGATTTTGATGAGAATTATAGTGGCAAAAAGGGAACTTTCCAGAGTATGACAACTTTTTTTCTTTAATCTCGACAGGAGAAAGCGGAAATGTCGTAACTTGCATTTTGGGCTAAATTACTCTTTACTATATTCTTGTATAAATATATATCTTTTCGAATGTTTTGGGCCTCGCTTTCCTACGATTCAATTTTTCATCGATACGACCTTGGTTTTTTGTTTCATAAGAATATCGTATAAATATTAAATTCTACAATAATCTTATACCAATCTTAAGAGCTAAACTTGCGATTCTATATAACAATTTTGCACTCTGAGACAGAGGGCGTCGAATTACAAATGCATACATCCATGGATCGAGTAACATCTAAAATATTCCTACATTCTTAATACTTAACACATTCCAACAAAATATGGTATACATCTTCAACCACACCACACACCGTGCAATCAGGTGATGCTCGTTTCTTTATAAGATGCAAAAACCTATTTCCTGGAATGTGTCCTGGGCGAAGTCTGAGTGCTATTATTAGGTTGGATCTACTTAATAAATTATGGTCGATCCATGGAACATCGAAACGAGGTTGCGGTTGAATGGTCTTGTACCGGATCCCTATTAGAAAAAATATCCCACAAATAGGTACAGCTGCCATGATATAACAAAATGATTCAGACGAAAACACAGTTACGAACACAAGTTAATATGTAATAAGAAAGTCAAAATAAAGTAATATCTATATGGGTATATTCATGGCTTTTTTGAGACGATACGCGGTGAAACGTAGTACTCTTAAAGGGGATTTCGAAAATATCGAGTAATTGTGACAAAAACTGAAAAAAACTATAGACTTTAAAAAAACGATCTTGGTAACTTTTACAATAATTTTTGGATTTTTTTTACACGTCATAGTTATCCAAATACAAAATGTAATCTATCTTTCTTGAACAGTTACCGCGTCACACGGTAGTTTGTCTCTGTAACAGAGGTCGGGAGTTTAAATATGGAGATCGTAATGTTTCTATTCAATTTATTAAATGAAAAGTAATAGAAATAGATAAATGCGCTTTTTAGATTGGACTTATAGTTTAAGAGTAAAATGAATAAAACTGTTTTCTATGTATGGGAAGCTACTTAAAACTATGAATATCTTGTGATTGTCGTAGTCCGGTAAAGCTGTTAAGACTGCTAGGTCAATAGCATAGTCAGTTCGAAAAAAAAAATCTTGTGATTGTCGTAGTCCGGTGAAGCTGGTAAGATCTTGCTAGGTGAATACCATAGTCAGTTCGAGAAAAAAAATCTTGTTATTGTCGTTCTGAAAGTTGTAAATTATATGCCACAAGCAACCAATATAACAAAGTGTGCATTAATAAAAATTATGGATTTTCTACTTTCGAAAATTAGCGTGCACCAAAAAAGAAAAGGTCTGGATATATTAATTAACACGTGAAGGAAAAACTTTGTACTCCTTATTGTTGTCGAATTTCAACCACTAGAAGACCACTAATATATATAAATATATAAGCTATCGGAATGTATAAGCTATATGAAGCATATTTAAAGGTGGCGGTTAAAACGTGACTTAAAATACCTACGCGTTTATCATACATACATATACGAACAACAACAGC
>JACEII010000052.1:107165-132253 GCA_014332785.1 Antheraea mylitta | reverse complement strand
TAGTTTCCGTACTGTCTCTCATATTTATACTGTGGTATGGCTATGGTTTCATGCCTTATACCGGTCTGCATAACTATCTTCAGTGTTATCGATTTTTTTTTTTGGATTTTTTTTCTATGCTCTCAACGAATCGAAATATTTATTTATAAGTTTCTATTCAACTTCACGTTCCTTAAAATTTGCTATATTTCTACATGTTTTAAAAGTAAAAAAACAAAAAAAAAAAATGATATTATTTATATATATCACGTGAATAAAAAGCTTTGTCCCTTTTATTATTGTCGAATTTCAACCTTTGCACGACTACCAGTGTAAATACTTCACGTTTTTATACAGATGTATAGAATGACGTAAATATATCTGTTTTAAATAATGAGAAGGTAACTTGCTTACTAACCTTTGCACGACTACCAGTGTAAATACTTCACGTTTTTATACAGATGTATAGAATTACGTAAATATATCTGTTTTAAATAATGAGAAGGTAACTTGCTTACTGATTAGTCAGAAATAAATGTAACTGTAAATTTATTTTAAACGTTTCGGTGAAAGTTACACGTATAATCGGCTAACATTTCCTGAAACCGAAAGAGCACAATGCGGATGTACAGCATCAATCCAACGGTAACGGGACATTTAATTGTAACCAATCACGCACAACGATGCGGTGTGAAAACTGTTTGGTTTATTGTAGGGTAATGGGAAGGGCTAGGATTGGCTCGTGGGAAAGCACATCTAATGCAACAGCTTGCAACATAGTCCATATACAAATACGTCCGCAGGTTCGTCCGATGATCTAATTATCTTTCACTTTTCCGGGATCAACAATTGCTTATTTATTATACTAGCTATATTATATTATTACTATACTAGCTATATAATATTATAACTACAACGTTATACATACGCCATAAGCATTTCGACAGCGTCTTGTTAAAAGTTGGTTAGCTAGCTTATTTTTAACGAATGCCCCGTCAATCTGCTCTTATCTAAGCAACATATAACTATTTCTTTTTTACCACTGATATTGAGAATAGGCTATCTTACTTCCACATGTTATTTAAGACAGTGTGGTATTACAATATTACTACGTATGTGTGCGTTTTCGTGACATTTGTTTCGTCAAAATATCATACAATTAATAATGTATCTACCCCATTTTATTTATAATATCATTGACAATTGTTAAATTTGATAGGAATGTCCTATGAAATAATTAGGTCTAGAAAACACATGGTTTCCGGCGCTCTCACTGACCAAATGAAACGCAACAATGCAAGCACTGTTACTTCACGTCGGTTTTCTGTGAGATTTTCACAGTCACTTTTCAAAGTTTTCATAGTCCAGACCTTCGTGTCTGTTTCTTATGTACATTTTGCTATATTCTAACGATGTTAATTTTATATAAACAAGTTTTATTTATTTAGTGTTATCGTTGAAGAAACATAGCCACTTGGAAAATGAAATATTTTTTACATAAACATCAGAAATATCATAAAAAATTAATGCACATGAGCCTGGCATAATGATGATAGTACCTGGGCGACCGAGCCCAGCTCGGTTCTTTAAAAAATATTTTTAAATTAAAATAAACTGTTATGTTTATAAAATTAACATTTTTTTATTAAAAAAAAAATTAAAATAATATGTCTCTTCTGCTGTCACTCAGATTCGAACTGGGGTTACACCGATTTTCGAAACAACCGATTTCCATCTGAGTTATTTTTGTCTTGACAGCGGCGGCGGAATTTACCTTTATATTCTAGCTATATTTTTTCCTTGTCTGAAAACTCAGTTAAAAACGTTTTCTATTAAAAAAATCTAGCTAGATCGATTTATCGTCCCTGAAACTACCTACATACTAAGATTCACGGAAATAGATGATGCCGTTTCCAAGATCCTGAATATATGCAAATATAAAAATATACAAGAATTGCTCGTTTAAAGGTATAGAAGAATATGTAGATATAGATTTACAACAGATGGTATTCGCCACCGAATGTATATTCTACTTGTAGAAATTTTATATTCCGGTGTTTAATTAATCCATCACATACCTACCTAAAACCACTTTTCATACATAAAACCTTTAAAAAACGAGGATCCCACTTACATTGTAAATTGTTTTATAGCTTTTACTGTATTCTTTTCATACAAGGCTCACAATACATACAAATTTTTACTCACAGTGACTATGTCTGCTTCTATTTTTATTATCACTTGCATTATATAACTGGATATTTCTTACCGGTAGTCCGGTGAAGCTGTTAAGACCTTGGTGGGTCAATAGCGTAGTCAGATCGAAAAAAAAAAAAGATATTTCTTACCACATAGGCAACAAAACGTGGATGTAGGCATGTATTTTTAAGGAGTTTTTGAAAATTTGATATTGATCGTCTATCAAAATCAGTGCAACTTCGAAAAAATAATAGTATTAACAACCTAGTTATGACAGCAACATCATCCGATCGTCCTACATTCTTAGCATTATAGCAACAAAGATTGTTATGATGACGAGATGACGCCGCTCGCCCACACACAGGACTTCGGATGATGTATGATGGGAATGTATAGTCTGCAATTAAGCTATAGAGTTTAAGAGTCAGTCTGTATTTAGTCGGCTAACTAGTAAGTCGAATTAAAATTCAATTCGCAATTTTGTATTTTTTTAAAAACGCTACGGGTGTTTCCCTATGTTTGACTACCTTTTTCATTACGTATAATTAAAATCTTCTGACATTTTCTTAGGTATACATTGGAATGATATGCGTACGCAGTTTTAACCTTTATAAATAGACCAACGTAATCAAAATACTTAATTGAACAATGATTAATACTACATTAGTAAACATAGCGTTGCAAATAACTCATTACTTCGATATAAGCTAACTCTCACAACTTTGCCTTCGTGGTATAGAACCTAACAAAATAATTTATTCACAAAGAAAAAAATTATACGTATCGCTGAACACGCAGTGCCTATAATAATCTTACTTTCTTAAACCTTTAATAACTTTATATTAAATATAAATATTAAATGTATCGTAATATTTATAGATAAGAATCAAATGTCTAAAAATCAAAACAAAAAGAAATAGAATGAAAACTGCTTGATACGCGCCCAACAGTAAACCTCTTAAATCTGGAACTTGGTTCCTCATTTTTCTCTCATGTAAGGATTTAAAAATTCGTAACGAGTATGGTTATGGATTTCCCATTTTTGCCCGTTATTTAAAAATGTTTACCCACCTATAAAAAAAGTTATGAAAGATTTGAACATCGAAGAATGCGTTGGCCAGCATCCAACAAAAAATATAAAAAGCGAAAATTTCATGGATTCTTGAAATATACCGTTTGCCCGCGTTTGCTCATCCGTTACTTTTCTAATAAGTAAACTCCTAAGAGATGGAAATACGGGTGGAAATAGAGAATTTAGGAAAGATGCGTTTGAATCTAGTCCCTTTGTCCACGTCTGTGCCTTTTACTTTTTTGAAAAGCCAAATCACGGTTAAGTTTCTCGATCTCTTAATGTTTTTCCTCCACCATTTCCATTCCTTAGGAGTTGGTTTATCAAAAAAATAACAGATAGGCAAACCTGGCCAAACGACTACCTTCAAGTATTCACCTTGGGATTGACGACATTTTTAAATTTTTTTGGGATGCTGCAGCCCACACGTTTTAAATTTTTCATAACTCTTTTTATAGAGTTGGATAAAAAAAATTAAATGATGGAAAAAAATGAGCAATCAATTGTGTACGAATTTTCACATTATTACACGGCAAATGGCAGCCTACGCACCGCGGCTGAAACCTCGATAACATTATTTATAAAAATTAGTATGTATCAACAACTGTGGGCTATAGTGGACTTCTCTGTAGACATCTTTAACAACACGAAAACGATAGTAGAAACCATATCACAATCTGTTGCGTAGTTTACAAGGAATATGGAAACACAGGTAGGTACGAAAAAGTACTTGTTTATTTGATTAATGAATTTTGTTTTTATATACTTATTGGAGTTATCTTAAATCATCGTTTATCATTATTTACTCCGTTACAAAAGACACAAGTTGCAGACGTCAGAAGTATGTATACACAAGTGAAATTACGCACACAATGGGCTCAGAATAATCGGTATAAATAAAAGATAAGCGTGTAGCAGTAAGTCGTGAAATGTCAAGGTTAGTCTTTCAGAAATGATAAAATTACCTATTTCTTTTTTTGTCACCAATATCCTAATTAGCCGCTTTTTAATACTTAGCATTTTCACTTCAAAACTGAAGGGGTTACCGTGCAAAACGTAATTATGTTATTAGCCCGTTTAAATATTAGCGTAGAAGTAAAAAAGGTGACAAATTTTTGTAAATTTTATATTTATTCCTCCAATAATTTCGGCTTTGCATCAATTCGAGACATCAACCTTGTTCTTTTATGTGTACAGCTTGAATAAAATCAGATTACTAAAATATCAGTGTAATAGTTACCATTCCCAGTTTCATTCATTGTAATAAATAAAATATATCTGTACATTAATTAAATCAATGAAAACATTATTAATTGCAGAAAACAAAGCCAGCAAAATTTTGGGTTTTGATTAATTACTAACATGGAGTTTTTGACAGAAATCTTAGTCTATCAATGTTAATGGCTTTTATATTTTATTCATAATATGAACTTTGTATTTGAATCTGTATATTGTAGTATTGATGGCATTTTACACAATGTAGATCGGTTATTGTGCATTGGAAAATAATACCACGGAACATAGATTAAGAAATACACGATGCTTACTATAGATATGCATATTGTTGTTATATAGTTAAGTTGGCTTTACAGGATCGCTATTATGAGTTAATTGAATTTGAAGTTCCTGTAAGGATCTTATATTAATATTTAAACAATATACTCTAATATTATTGAAGTTTCACTACTGATATTAGATGCAGTATTATTTGTATTATAATAACATTCACAAAACGATCTTTTTAACTCATTATAATTATTATTAGACATTGTGTTGGCGATACAAATATGAGCATTTATGGCATAGTTCGGTGAAGCTGTGAAGACCATTCAAGGTTAACAGCGTTTCATTTCGAAAAAAAAAGAAGTAATTTTGTGGAAGTAATTTTAAATGAAAATATATATCCATTATAATAACAGTTTTTATTGGAGTGGACGCATTGTACGTGTTATATATACGTGCACGTGTTTAGATCATGCATCTGCGGTTGCATAACAATGACAAATCAAGTCATACGACACTGCGCTCACACCGACCCTACCTGACGCGGATACCCACCCACAGATCCCTAATGTGATATTTTAGGTATATACAAATACCTCCGTAATATCGTGACTGTATTTAAAAAAGTATACAGTACGGCCATCTCAAAATTCCAAATAGATTGTGTAATTAATTATTCATACATATTTCAATGTAATTCACCTGTAGGTAATTTTAAACAATTATGTGTGGTTAAAAATTTTCAATACAAACCTTTACGTGACCGTACTTTATATGATATGGATACCATTTTATATGTTAGAGAATCGATAACTAGTTACTTAACAAAATTTATAAGGTGTCGTGTATTCCGCTTTAATGCAAGAATAAAGAAGGTTTAGCTGTGAATAATGTAAGAAAAACAAATAATAAAAGAACAAGCCTTACTCAATCCTTAGTACAGCGCCCGATTGGACTATTTTAATGGACACGTATGAAAAGCACTACAAAATTCCAGAAAATGTGTGCGCTTCGCCATTCAGACCGGACATATTTCTCTATTCAAGACATATTAAGCGCGTGGTACTTGTTGAACTTATCGTTCCGTGGGAAACTAATATTCCTAAAGACCACGAGATTAAGCTGGACAGATATTGCGACTTATTTAAAAATCCTTTAAGTAGGATCTTCCATTATAGTAAAGAATCAAGTATTGTAATTATTTATAATAATAGACGATAAACAGCAAGGCGTGTCCAACCTAGTCCTAGAGCAACAGTAAAGGACAACCTCATTTTATTTTAAAACCTACTTTGAATAGCCATCACTAAATAAGATTAATACAGAAATAGTTTTATTCTGATACAATTTGACGCAATTAAACATGTTGGGAAACTTTTTAATATCTTTACAAACTTATTAATAATAATAATTTACTATTCTTAATTATGTAATCAAGAGAAATTTCCTTTAATACATAGTTTTATTAAAATACGTCATGTGCTTAAGGTATTTGCATCAAGTAAAATCATTTCAGTTTTACGAAGGTTACATCTGCTACATGAACACTTACTTGAGCTTTCTTAAAGCAATTCTACGATACGTAGCTCGCTGGGCGTAGCACAAGTCTATCAAGAGGCACCCCACAAGCACCAGCCAAAGTTCAGACAAAGACGTTTGGACCACACAGCACAGGTGCACAACTGGACAGTCGAAACCAAATTGTGACAATTTCTAGTTCATAATTCAGTTAAATCACATCAAGAGGGGGACGACAATGGGAGAGCATTGATGTGAGCGTATCAGACCATCGCCACGCTTCGTTTATTTTCCATTGCGATCCGTGTTTAGTGTTGGTGATGACCGTACAAAAATTACCATAGTTTACCTACACTGACCATTGTCTGGTAAAATTTAGTGCAAGCGACCTGTAAGCTCTCAAATATGTTATTCGATCATGGCATTCACTTTTGGAAAATACGGAATAAATACTACTATGGAATTGTCTTAGGGTTTTGGTATATAAAACGGACTTTCGTATTATTATGAATCATCAGCTTCTTCATGTACTGTTTGCCCGTCCTGGCTTCACTCGGGGGTATAACGAAAAAAATGTGAACAAATTTTTCTTTTACAATAGTTATCATGTACTAAAATAAAATGGCTTTTTAATCACTTAACGTCAATATATTAATGCTGTCAATAGTTTTGAAGATATAATGTATCTCATCTTAGTCATTTTGATATATGGAAATCTATTAACCCAATCTTTTTACTTTTCCGAGAAATCTTCCAAACGATCTCTTTAATACAAACCTTGTCATGACAAGGGTCTTAACAAATACAAACAACAGTAAGAGAATTAGCCAAATAAATGCAGCTTTACTCAAGTGTTGTGTGTAGGTGGTAGGGCCACGCTGAAGTTATTACTGATTTTAGCGTAAATGGGTCGGCTCGTTCGGGGTAGTACCACACCTCTCACAGAAAACCGTCGTGAAATAACAGTGCTTGTATTGTTGTGTTTCGTTCGGTCAGTGAGAGTGTCGGAGAAGCACCACACCTCCCTCCCCTCCCTCCGCCCCTCCCCCTTATCCCTTCCCCCAAACACAAGCTGGAAACGCACTTGCGACTCCCCTGGTGTTGCAAGTTTCTATGAACGGCAGTGATCACTTAACATCAGGTGATACTCCTGTTCGTTTGACTCCTATAACATAAAAAAAGTGTTGTGCTTACATGAATTCGATTATAGCTTTGTCTTTGTATAGATATTATAAAATAAATGTAACGTAAATTAATACACATGGGAGTATTCAGTGACCACAAAAGACGACTTCTGCGGAAATAACATACAAAACCATCATAGGAGCAATAACATCGAATACGTCCACTGTAGTTTTAGCTTCATTCCACTACACTGTTTTACTCAGAATTATTACAGAGTTAGATAAATATCGTTATTTAATTAATTATGATTTATGTCAGCGTGGCCTTGGGCGCGGTTACGTCGGTCATAACGCGTTATCGCTGATCGAAAATGACGATTAAAGGTCGCTTATGTTGGTTCAGCGGATTTGCTGAATACGAATGAATAAAAAAGAGGATTTGCAGTCGTGTAAAATATCAATGTCAGATTTTGTTTTATGGGAAACCGCAGGACAATGCTAAACAAAGAGGTAATTAGGGTTTGATATTAACGGGCAAATGCAAGGAAACCGTCTTCCAAACACTAATAGTAAGAATTATGAACATATACTTTGGCATATATACGTATAAGGGGCCAAATTCAATAGTTGCGTTCCAGGTAATGAGGAAGGAAATTTATCGAATGTGCTTATAACAAAAAATGGGAAAGAATGTTTGAATTTTAACGTACTAAACCCCAACACTTCACACCGCATTGAATGATATATTAGACAACGCTTTGTCAACGAATTTTAATTGCGGAAAGCCAGATCACACTCTTACTAAGATAGACCCGGTGTACCGTCTGCCGCATTGTAGGGGCAGCCAGGGATCGAGCATGCTCTCCAACCTGAAAAACTGCCCCTGAGACCAGGTTAGCTACCTACCCTTTCATTGAACCACCCAAGATCAGATACCCTGCCCCTTAACCCTTGATCCGGTCTGGCAATGAAGAATAAGCCAACTCTAAACTACGCTTGTTAATATTTTTAAAATTATTATCTCCTCGCCCTTTATAACGTTTTTACGTCATTTTCTCATATGGTACATTTTATAAAGGTTTTCTTCGTAAAAGTCCAATAGCTTTGTACCGCCCTCAATTAGCTAAGAAGCTATATTTTCGATGAAATTTTGTCAATAAATCTATATATTAAAGTGTTAACTAACTAAGGACTAAAAATCCCATCGCTAGTAGTATTTACAAATGCTAAAGAAATAATTCGAATATAATAATTTAAATATATCGACTTTTAACGAATATATAGACCCAAAAAATTACACTATAAATTTTAAGCTTTCATAAATATCACATAATATAATATTAATAGTAAATCATACAATATTTTCTTTTATTTTCTTTTGAGGACGCTTGCACGCGCACAAAAAATATGCACATAAACATAATAAAGCTTCCAATAATTCCAAAACTACCCCGCGCGTAAAACCAAATAGACAGTATTGTGTAAGAATTTTGTTAAATGAATACTTAAGTTTAAATTAACTGCGTTATATTTTACAACTTAAAACAATTCTGTTTGTTTACCATTGACATATATTGTATATCCATGTTGTTTGCTTTCAGATTCCCTTAACAAATTTGTCACACGGTACCATGGAGTAGTAATATATGGATTGTAAGCGGTTTCATAATTCTTTGCATAGTACATTTTCACTAAATTAATGTTTGTCAATCCTGTCCTTTAATTATAATATACAGTAGACCTTTTCACGATCATTTTCCGGTATTTGCTATCGTCGAGAACATTCCTTATTCGAAAGGCTTTGTTGAAATAGTAGCCGTGTGGTCTAGCAGGAGGATAGAAGGTTCGTACTTCATGCGGATTGTATCCTTGTGTAGTGAGCATTGTTTGTTGATTCCGTGTAAATTGACTGTTTGCATACATAATACTTACTTTACTATGATCTATTGCATAAACAAGTATGCTGATAAATGACGCATATAAGATTGCTTTCTAAAATGTTACTAAGTACTGTTTACATTTCCCGGCATCAATATCATCGGAGAAAGATATTTTTAATTCCCTCTTTAACTACTGAATTAGATGACTTCCTAAAAACTCTAACTTAGAACGAATCTACTTCGTATAAAAAACTGCTGTACCAGAATCTTATACTTTTTCTAGACTAGGTATGAGCAAGGTTTAGGATGTTACAATTATTAAAGAAGTCTCAAACTATCGATAACGGATAGTTAAATATATTTCTTTGTTATATATACCAGCTTCTGTTCGCGACGTCGTTCGCATGGAATAGTTACTTTGGGCTAACGCTAACACGTAGCGGAAGCTATCAAAAGTAAAAAACACGATTTTGAAACATTCTTCATTGGTGCTCCGCTCGTATTTGTCTTAGCGTGATGATATATAGTTATAGTTTCCCTATAGTTTCCCGTGATAAATGAGTTTTATAACACTGAAAGAATTTTTTTAATCGTTCCAGTAATTCCCGAGATTATCGCGTTTAAATAAACAAACAAACCCTCCATCTTTATAATATTAGTATAGATTTACCAAGTAAAATACAAACTCCAGGAGTTGGAATAATATCTTTAATGCAAATGTTGACTTCAAAACTGAGAAACAAGTTAATGTTAGGATCAATTCCAATCCACATGATCATCAGCCTGGCTCTATAAATCGAATTGTTAATTTTCATCATATAAAAGAATTGTTTGCATATATATGGTTTCGAATTTATAAAACACTTTTTTGTCCGAATTTTTTAAGATTTGTGGACCGGATCAAAATTTGTCGCGGGTATTCTACGTCCTAGTAGATCAACCGGTTTTAAAAGCACTATCTGTCAATTAGTCTTAAAAATTGAATTAAGTAGATTTATATTCTGTAAGTCATTTTTTAATATCATAATTTAGAATATTGTAATTTAGTGCATATGTGATTGAAAAAGGCGTTACTTTGCTGAAATCCATCATTGGATACTAAGGTGGATGCTACTTTGCACTTCCGCCTGGAATTGATTGACCACTACGTCTAACTACAACAAAAAGAAAATCAATTATTAATAAACATATATTTTGTATATATTAATTATATTTTGTATAATTCATATAAATATAATAATTATCAATAAATTAATAATCTTGTACTTTAAATACCAGTATTTATCACAGTATATAATGTACTAGCCTCTGCCCGCGACTTCGTCCGCGTAGAATAATTACTATGGGCGAACGCTAACACGTAACGGAAGCTCTCAACAGGAAAAAACAATTTTGAAACATTTTGCATTGGTGCTTGGCTCCTATTGGTCTTAGCATGATGATATATAGCCCATACCCTTCCTCGACAAATGAGCTATATAACATTGAAATATTTTTTCAAATTGGACCAGTCGTTCCTGAGATTATCCCCTACAACGTCACAACGTCACAAACAAATTCACAAACTTTACCTCCTTATAATATTAGTATAGATGAGCTAAGTAATATTTCGCTATCAAAATGTACTTTATAAATACAAACAAGGTGTATATTGCGTACCAAAATGAAATATATATTATCAACACAATAAATGAGACAGGTTTATATTAATTAATGTGTAACAACAACCGCCAATAATAGTTTTACAACGTAAAATGATAACGCAAGGTGACATATATTATTTGTCTCTTATCTGTTAAACTATTTATAAGTGTATGTTACGGAATTGCAACAGTATTATTTAACTCTCTGCATGTTTATTTCACGTGATATGACTCACAATTTAGTATATACTTGCATGATAATTTAAGTAATGGAAATGATTTTAACCGCAATTCGGAATCCAATCAGGATTCTTGGAAGGATATTCTATCGATAAAGGCAACAGGTTAATAACTGAAACATGGTTTTTTAATGTCTTGCCTCACAGTAGGTCTAGTTTCTACTAATCGATACATATAATAAGAATATAAATTTAACGTGCCTATAGTTTTTCGATATTCGTGAAAAAAATCGTTGTAGGTATTCAGGAATAAGTATTAAAATACTTTTCAATCACTTTTAGAAATGTCTGTCCGTTTATCTGTGTGTGTTTGCCTGTATGAACACGCATCACTACTAAAGTACTGGATTCACAATAAAACCACATCAAGAATATTATAAAGCATATTTTCGACAATAACTTAGTCTTTGTCTCATTAAAATCGGGTCACTCTATCAAAAGTTATTGTAATTCTAATGACGACACGTGATAAGTACGAGAGAAACGTAGATAAGTAAATAAACTGAATACATTCAGATGACTCAATTAATCACTGTTTTTACATAAGGTTCAACGCGAACGAAGCCGCGAACACAGCTGGTTTATACTAAGGTTTCAATGCTGAGGAGTTTACTTGAACGCGCCAATCTCAGGAACTTCTTACTGGTTCGATTTGAAAAATTCTGTCAGTGTTAGACAACTCTTTTATCGAAGAAGTCTATAGGTTATACATAATCACTCTAAGACCAATAGAAGTGGAACACCAATGAAGAATGTTTCAAAATCGGGATTAACATATGTATTATTGAAAAATAGTTTCACCGTCTACGTAAACGAAGTCGCAATTTAAAGTTAGCATTAGTCCAAAGTAACTATTCCGCGCGGAGGAAGTCGCGGGTAGAACTTAGTTTAAATATAAAGAACAATCTCAATTACAAAACGTAACGTAACTTATCATCTCTGTCAAAGAGTATCGCCTCGTTTCTAGTGCAGTTACAATAATGCTAGCCTTCACTATTACGGTTCGTACCGAGATGAACACGTTCTAAAAATAACGCTAGACACTACACTCAAGACGAGATAATATGTATCTCGTTAGACAACATTTATAAAACTAAAGTTTGATTTCACCAGACAACAAATGTGTCTATAAACAGTTTATTCTTTTGAAATATAGCGTAAAATTTAATCCAGACCCGAGACGATTATTTATGTAAGAATATAAAGATCTTCTACGTTATTAATAATGTTAGTTAAGAAGAAACTTCACGGTGAAGGTTCGCCAATAGATGTCTTGCAAGTTCTACTATCTGTACCATGGCGAGTGTTTTGTTAAAAAAAAATGCTATCTGTTTTACTTTTCAACATTAGTACCTGGACGACCGAGCCTAGCTCGGTTCATTAAAAAACATATATAAATTAAAATAAACTGTTAGGTTTGCCTCACAAAATTAGCATCTTTTATCAAAAAACTATATATTAAAAATATATCTCTCTTATAATTATCATAATAAAATTATGTTTTTAATACAATAAACTGTTACGTTAGTCCTACAAAATTAGCATTTATTTACAAAAAAAAAGTAATTTAAAAAGACATCTCTTTTGCTGTCACTCGAATTCGAACTGGGGTTAGATGATTTTCGAAGCAGCCGATTTTCATCTGAGCTATTTCTGTTTTATATTCGATCTAGCTATATCTTTTCATTGCCAGATCTCAGTCAAATCAGATACAATTTTTTTTATTAATGAAATCTAGCTAGATTGATTTATCGTCCCCGAAAACCACCTACATACGAAACCACCTACATACTAAGTTTCACGGAAATCGCTGACGCCGTTTTCAAGATCCTGCATATATAACAACATAAATATACCACAATACACGTTTTTTTTTTCAAAGATCTTTATTCCCTTTACGAGAAGTTAATAACACTTATCTATTATAGCAGCTCTACCTGCAAGGAACCTTTGTAACGGTAAAATATACGGTCTTATAGAATTATTTTACTGGGTTGTATGTCGCTATTATATCTTGAATTTATGACAAAAATCTGGTTAGGGGACCTTCTACCAACTACTATTGTATTACCAGGTACCTAACCTTCAACAAAATACATTTATTACTTGTTTTATCTAACGTTATAAGTTTTTTATAATAATACTTGTTATTATTTTAAATATTCTTCAAACTTTGCTATCTATATTTTAAACAGGGTACTTTCATTTCTAACACAAGCTATAAAAATAAAGTTAACGAACTTTAACTTCTTTTCATTTTTTTAAACTTTATTTTTAGCAACCAATCTTTTAGATTATTACTGCCGTTGTCGTGTAGTTAGTAATATTACAAGCGTCGTCTGACTATTTCAATATTCTAACAAGATGGTGGCTCCTTTGTTAGAACCTTCCAGGGAGTTTTTGTGGCATCTCTGAATTTCATGCTCCGTGATATTTTTTTCCACTCACTTTACTTATGCATAATAAACTAACTATACTACGTAGAACACCACCAAGTTTACAAAATATAAGTCAAATAACACAAGATTATGAATACAATATAAAATACACTACTTGTCAGACTAAAACACCAAACTTTAACTTTATTTACTGCCTCAATTAACTTTAAAACAATGAACAAACACAAGTTTCATATAAAATTTATTTAGTCATAGATTGCACATTCAAAGGCAACCTCGGGCCGCATACCTTAGTAAAGCATGAATATCAAGAAATATTGAGAGATAAAACTTAAAATTAAACATTTTTCTTTTATATGAGAAATCCAGAAAAGCGTAAAAAAAAACTAAAACTAGAGAACAGCATTAACTATCGAATTAAAAAGAAGCCATACCGGTGAGCCTACAGCCCCAAAAAGTATCATCAAATTCTGTCAGACCGCCTCGAGGGAAGAAACCACAAACACACGCACACTGGAAATTTATATAGGTACTAGCTGACCCGTGCAACTTCGTCGGCACCAAATTGGTTATCACTGATTTCAATTGTATTTTTAAACGCGAAAGAATCGAATAAAACTGATACCCGATTGCAGCCACAACTACCGTTTCCAATTGTCAATCCAAACTATCCACGGATTCACTCAAACATATACCCAGATTACATGTGTTTTTTTTTTTAAATAAGCCTAGTACCGCAGCATCATCTACGAGGATCAATTAAGATAAAAACTAACCTACATAAAACTAAATAAACATCTCTACCACTTACTTTATCATAACTATCTTCAACTTGCATTAAAACCTTTTTATACTCCATTTTATTAAAGGAAAATATATGAACACCGTATCGAAGCGTCAAACATCGCGCCGAAGCGTCAACTGTCACTTGCTTGAAACTATTATCTAAGAGTTATAAACTCTTTCGAAAACATATTTTAAATATATTTTTATAAATAATCTCTGTACCACTCACAACATAGTACCTATCACCTTTTGGTAATTTATCCACGTTGACATGTTTCTATTGTAAATTATTCTACGTTGTTACACTAAATATTTGGCATTAGATTTATAACGTGTATTCGTCACACTTGATATTGGCAAAATTACCTACATAGGCAGAGGCTATACTGGAAAGAATCAATGGCGCCAGTTTTACACATTATATTCATCCGAACAACGGGCTACCTGGCTGCCGGTAAGAGTTGCGTTTATTTGTGCATATCGTACCTTTACAGACAAAAATATTGATTTTTAAATAATTTTAGGATGTTTTTTTTTTTCACTAACTTTGAAACGTTATTAAAATGGAATTATTACTGAAAGACATTTTTGGTATTGACAATAATGTGCTTGATGCTATTTTTTGGAAATAAAAATAAAAGTAATCTTAATCCATGTTAGAATAGCAGTAATTTTATCATTATTATTATATTTAGATATAAATAAGTACAAATTTCATCTTTCAGACTAATTCAGTTATTTGGACCGATTTATTGCTATAAAAATAATATGTGTATAGAATATAGCTATAGGTATAGTTTAGTGCAGTATTAGCTGCAAGATAAAGATAGCGATAATTGTGGTAGCGTCGAACTATTGAGGCGAGCGCTGAAGGCACTCAGCCGGCTTGGGATGTTTGGGCGATCAACTTAAGGGTGCACGGCACACCTCGCCTTGGGCTGTCGCCTATTTTGTGCAAAAATCGCGACCTATCTATATAGGATAGGATAGGAAAAAATATGGGTAGAACTCTTTGTCGTTTATTCCTCTGAAAAGAAAAACAGCGTGTTAGAGTGTAGGCGTGCACGTGTGTATAGGTGATGTGTGTGATGTTGTAGCAGTGATGTAATGTTTTATGTCACTGTATCGCGTGAGCAGCGTACTCAAGGGCTCCACGCCGAGGGAACGGACCTAGGCTTGAGCCGTTGCCGAGAAAGGCCTAATCTGGTGTGCAGGAAGGAAATTTACTCCCAGACCACGGCGGCGTGATCTGTGGTTATGCGGGCGTGGGCGTGAACACGCTCTGTTTTAAGAGACAGGCTGGTACTGATCGTTCGCTGACGTGATTGAATTAAGAGGGTCGGTAAAAAAGTGCCGCGGTCGTCTTCTATACTGCGCAGCGTTGTGTACGGGTTCATAGTTCGCGGCTTTTTCGAAATAACTACGTGTGAGTGATTTTATATACACCCAGACAGAAGGCATCCTCAGGTCCCTGTGGAGATCCTTATTCCGGACGTACCATGGGGCACCGGTGATTTTACGTAGAGCTCGGTTCTGGAGAAACTGCAACTTTTGAATACGATTTTGCGCATGTGCAAAGACAGAACAACTGTACATCATAATCGGACGGATGCAAGTTTTATATAAAGTGAGTTTATGTCTGAGGGACATTTTACTCTTATGACAAAGCAAATGATAGAGATGACCCAAGACCATAGCGGCTTTGTTTCACACTCTATCTGTATGTGAATCGAAATTTAACTGTTTATCTAAAGTGACACTGAGATATTTCACCTCGCCGGCCCAAGGTATTTCGGTTTCGTATAGCCTGATGGTCGACGAAGCATATATTTAAGATGGCGTCAATCCCAAGTCATACGTTTACGTTTATCGTTGTTTCATTGTATATGGTGAAATCTTAATATCATTAATGTTTAATAAAATGAAATTTATTCTTTGCTATGAAAAAAATAATTAGTTTGAAATTTATTATTTTTATTTATAAAATATATCAGCGGGTATATATATGATTGTTTATAAAAAAATGTGTCTGACTGTGATAAATTCATGCTTTTAATTGCGTTTAAAAGTTACTGAATAAAATGTTTCCAAACTTATTCATAAATCAAAATTAATTAAATCAAAATGCGCATTAAAAATACAACCTTAAACGGCTACCAAGTGCGCAAAATTCTGTCTATAGATATATTGATAATTTGTGTAGGTGGTAGAGCCACGCTGAAGCTATTACTGGTTACCTCTCTTCTCCTTTCCTCCTTTGCTTTCCCTTGTACAGGTTGGCAACGCACTTGCGACACCCCTGGTGAGGCTAGTGTCTATAGACGGTGGTGGTTACTTAACATCACGTGACCCACCCGTTCGTTTGCCTCCTATACTACAAAAATATATATTTATACATTAAAGAACCAGGTATTCTAAAATTCTTGTTCTTCCAACGTTGCCGGCTCTTGTACTAAGATGTAGCAAAAAAGTCTAGTTACGTCAACTACAAATTTTTATTTTTCGTTATCCTGGAGAACCCCTTGCGTTTTATGGGACAAAAAGTATCCTGAATGTAGCCTTGTAATATCAGTTATCACTGTGGTAAGTTTCGTTAAAATTGGTTCAGTACTTTCAGAGTAATACGGGTTTAGATTCTAGACTTTAATCCTTTATCCTGGAGAATCCTTTGCGTTTTATGTGACAAAAAGTATATTTGATATAATCTCGTAATATTAGTTATCACTATGTCAAGTTTCGTCAAGATTGGTTCAGTACTTTCAGAGTGATGTGTGTTCATAGGGACAGTCAGACAGACAGACAGACAAAAATTGTAAAAAGATTATTTTTGGCTTCTATATCGATAACATAGTCAACCCTGATTAAAATTTTCAAAAAATATTTAATGTACAGATGTCGACTTGTTACAGTTTTATTATAGTATAGATAGATAGGTAATTCGCGAATATTTGATAAAGCAAATTCTTATCTAAATATTTTACGGATTTGTTAAATAACAACATCATTCAATATTATCTGAATTATTATTAACAAGATTACAATTATAAATTCATGAAGTGTTACAATAACAATTGATAAAATAAGCATGGACTTATTTGTTGTTTTATGGAACGATAACTTGTGGTGTTACGTAGTTACTCGCACATTTTGTGTTTATATACATTTCGTTAATTACTATTCGTAGATGGTTGGAATTTTTAATCATAATTACCCATTTAAATACGGCATTATATAGTTATTACTTTTATCCTAAGAAAAAAGGTATCTTAACGTACTTTAAATATTTTACTAAAGTATAAATGAGTTTGTATTTTAATTAGCGGGCCTGGTAGACGTTGTCCTCCCTGATAATAAAAAAAAAACTAACAAATTATATACTAAACCTTCCCCCATGAATTACGCTATCTTCTGGTGAAAACGGCATGAAGATCCGTTCAGTAGTTTTTGAGCTTTCGCGAGCAGAAATACAGACGCGATAGAAGACTTTGTTTTATACTATGTAATTATAGTTACAAAAAAATCAATTAATCCGAATCTATCTATACTAATAAATAATAATAATATTATAAAGAGCTAAAGTTTGTGTTAGTGAGTTTGTGACGTTGTAGGGAGTAATATCAGGAACTACTGGTCCGACTTGAAAAATTATTTCAGTGTTATATAGCTCATTTATCGAAAATGGTTATGGACTATATATCATCATGCTAAGACCAAACGTCCCGATTAGGCCTCCCACGGTAGCGGCTCAAGCCTAGGTTCGATCCCTCGGTAGGGAGCCCTTGAGTGCGTTGCTTGCGCGATACGGTGACACACAAATATACATCAACGCTACAACACTACATGATCACCCCCACACACGTGCACGCCTACACGCTTACACATGAAAGTGGAAGGGTTTACTTTTTTTCCCTTATCGAACTGAAAAACTCTCAACTTTCCGATAATAAATATATGGAGGAGTTGTTGAGGCATGTATGCTTGGTACACATATACGTTTCAACAACTCATACATATATGAATAGTTAGCTAGGTTAGCTAAGATAGGTCGCGATTTTCCATGCAACAGGCAACAGCCAAGCCGAGGTGTGCCGTGCACCCTTGAGCTGGTTGCCAAAATAAAATCGTCTGAGTGCCTTAAGCGCTCGCCTCAGTGGTCTGGTGAAGCTGTTAAGACCTTGCTGGGTCATTAGCGTAGTCATTTCGAAAAAAAAAAAGACCGATAGGAGCGGAGCAATGTTTCAAAATCAGGGTTTTTTTTCCTCGTGAGAGCTTTCGCTGCGTGTTAGCGTTAGCCCAAAGTATCTATTCTACGCGAACGAAGTCGCGGGCAGAGGCTAGTCTATACTAATGTTATAAAGAGGTAAAGTTTGTGAGTTTGTGACGTTGTGACGTTGTCGGGGGTATTCTGGGGAACTACTGTATAATAATAATAATTCTTTCAGTGTTATATAGCTCATTCACCGAGAATGGTTATAGGTTATATATCATCACGCTAAGACCAATAGGAGCGGAGCACAGATGAACAATGTTTCAAAATCGGGATGTTTTTTCTTTTTTAGAACTGCTGCGTGTTAATGTATCTATTCTACGCGAACGAAGTCGCGGGCAGAGGCTAGTAATTTATAAATATCGTTCAACCATTAATAAAGACGTATTCACATCAGAATCTGACATGATTACAAAAAATTTTATCCCTCGAGTAAAATTATGATCAAAGTTGGCAGGTAATTCATTCCATCAATAGTATGTAAACAGTTATATTCTTGTAGCATTTGAAGAGCTTTTAAACTATAAACCTGTTTATTCTCTGAGGGAACCATTATGTTTTTTTTTTTTTCGAAATGAAAATGCTGTTGACCTGGAAAGTTCCTTACAGCTTCACCAAACTATTGAGGCGAGCGCTAAAGGCACTCAACCGGTTTGGGATGTTTGGGCGACTAACTCAAAGGTGCACAGCACACCTCGGCTTGGCCTATCGCCTGTTTTGTGCAAAAATCGCGACCTATCTGAGCTAGCCTAAGCTAAGCTATCTAGATATACATATATGAGTTATTGAAACATGCATGTGTACCAAGCATGCGTGCCTCAACAACTCCTATAGTATTTTGTGTCGGATAAAGTTTTTATAATTAATTTAGATTCATGATACCAGATAGATATAAGACAACGATTATTCAGTATCTCACTTATTTCCCAACAATCGATGTTACTCTTGAATTCTAATGTACTTGTCTTTAGTTATAATACAATTATTTTTCCGAGACAATATAAGAAATAAGATTTAATATTCTTATGTTTACAAATAAAAAATGATATGATATGTTATGTCTTTTAAGTGAACCAAACGATCGAATTTTTAAATCCCAAAACTGATATTATTACGGATATATGAATATTTGTAGTTTCGAACGAAGGCTGAAAAAGCAAACGTAACCTACAAAATTCTCATTTTATGAGCTTCATTCGTAGGTAGGTAGGTAGATCGCCTAAAAAGTAGTTGTAGATATTTTTTCAAATCAACTTTATAAAAATTATTAGTAGGTATTGTGATAAGTCTAATAAGTATTTTAAAATTCAATACGAGTTCTCGACAACATTGAACTTGACATTGGCGTTCCAAACATGTGCACGCGTCGCTAGCGTGATATAAAATTATCAACAATTTATAACTATGCTTCAGTAATTGTGAGATAGGACTCGGTTAATTTAATTCATTTCGTTGTTTATTTATGGAAGCACAGCAAAACTATCATACAAGTATCTTACGTTGAGCTCAGTGCAATGTAAAAATAGCAATCCGACCTCATCCATCGCCGGTAAATGTCCTAGAAGAGAAAGAAGCAATACATTGCCCGGAAACTATTGCATAATATGATAAAGCGAACTTTTAATTATTTGTTTTTCTTACTCCAGTAAAGCTATTAAGACCTTGCTAGGTGAATAGCGTAGTCAGTTCGAGAAAAAAAAACTCGAAATGACTACGTTTAAGGTCTGACAAGCCTTCACAGTTTCACCGGGCTAAATTCTAAGTTTATATCCTATTACTTTTTTTTTCGAAATGAAGACGCTGTTGCCCTGGAAAGGTCTTTACAGCTTCACCGAACTATGACTTTGCTATTCTATTACCGTACAGTACACAGTATTACATTTAGCATATCGTGGACAAGACTGACACGTTCGGCTAAGATCGGCTTATTTCGGAACTGTAAAGCGTGGTCTCTATCGAACAGCACATTGACTTCGATAAACAAATGTAACGACGCTATACAAAATTGAATTTAGCCGATTATTTTGGTCTCCCGACGTGCCAAATCGAAGGCCAGGTATTTTATAAAATTGTGCACAGAAAATACACAATGAAACCGTGGTTCCGATTTGGTAAGCCCAATGGATGAAATTGTTATGAAAGAGAGAGAAGAGAATGAGGTTTAATAGTTCTTTAAAACACTTGCCACGATACAGATATTCATTTTTTTACATAACACATTTGTTACTTAAACGTATTACAGTCACAAGGATTTATTTAATGTTACAAATATATCTACAAGGTGTTGTAATTTCTATATGCGTTTAAAAGATAAGTAAATACGTCCACAAAATTAATTATAGAATCAAGTGTTATTTGACTTATAGGATAGTAAATATTTATATCAATAATTCCAACCACTGGCTTATACTTGTGATGCTTTTAATAACTTGTATAAACAAAGTAACGATAACATTTATTAAAATTAGACTAGTAACAATTATTTAAATTATACAGAAATGAAGTAATCGATACTAATATTATAAAGTTGGAGGGTTTGCTTGGTTGAACGCGTTAATCTCAGGAACTACTGCTTCTATATGAAAAATTCTTTCAGTGTTATGTAGCTCATTTATCGAGGGAAAATCATCAAGCTAAGACCAATAAGAGTCAAGCACCAATAAAGAAAAACAGCAGCTCTCAAAAAGAAAAAGGCAACGATTTTGAAACATTATTTATTGGTGCTCCGCTCTTATTGGTCTTAGCGTGATGATAGGCATATAGCCGTCCTCCATAAATGATCTATCTAACACTGAAAGAATTTTTAAAATCGCACCAATAGTTCCTGAGATTAGCGCGTTCAACCTACAAAATAAACCAACCCGCAAGCTTTATAATTATAGATTACCTTTAAAATTTACATTGTTACTGAGATTTTCATTGTTACATTTACATTTATTTATCGGAACTTAACAACTTAGAACTTTAAACAATTTGCAGAATATGATAAATGACCGATATCAGCTGCATTAGTTATTCTGTGTTAACTTACAATAACTTTTGATAGAGTGGACAGATTTTAACGAAACAAAAAATTTGTTACTCCTGAGAATATGCTTTATAATTTAATAATATGCTTTATAAGTTTTATCGAGAACTCAGTACTTTCGCAGTGATGCGTGGTCATACAAATAGGCAGATAGACAGATAGACAGAATTTTCTAAAACCTCAATCTCAACATTTCTTTTTACAAAAATCTAAAAAGCACAGATACGTTAGGTTTACATACTTATTATATGTATAGTTAAGTGATCACCGCCGTCCATAGATACTAACAACACCAGGGGTTTGCAAATGCGTTGCCAGCCTATGTTGAGGGAAGAGGGAGGGGAAGGGTGAGGGGAGGAACGAGGCAAGGGGAGGAACGAGGCAAGGGGAGGTGGTCCCCCGGCACTCTCACTAACCGAACGAAATGCAACAATACAAGCACTGTTACTTCACGTCGGTTTTCTGTAAGAGAGTGGTACTACCTCGGATGAGCCGACCCATTCATACTGAAACCAGTAATAGCTTCAGCGTGGCTCTATCACCTATAAAACAACACTCGGCAACTAAAAATATATTTTTAATAACCCACTACGACTTCTATGTTGAGATTAAAGTTTTGGTGAATGAAAACAACGTGAATATAGTAATAACAAAATCACATCGATATGTTCAATGAGGTACAATTGAGATGCTTTTCCTCAAGTTTAATGATAGAGACATCATTACTTGTAACTCAATAAAACTGTCTATTCCCGTATATAAGTTTAATTTTATTTTGACTCTGCAATCATAAGTATATATTAATTTATCGACAAGCAATGGCAATCAGACTGACGTTTATTACAAAATTATTACGAAACAAAATAATATCGTAATGATGTAAACGACCTCACAGTTAACAACTTGAAAGATATTTTCGTTAAAAAATGTTCAATTTATTCATATAATGCTCTAAATTTATTATAAAGACATTGATAATAAAAAATAATCAATTTTAAGAGATAAATATAGTAAGGCAGCGCGATCGATAGTACATTGCCAGGCGCGACCAATACGCACTAGGTTCGATTATTGTCACAAGTTAAAATCTATGTATCTTTTTACAGGTATATTTAATGAAAATAGAGTTCCTTTGAGGTTAGATGACTTTAAAACTACGATGTAAACGTAATTTTTCGTAAATGGTGGTAGGTTACTTTTTTAAACTTTATTTTTGGCAATCAATCTTTCAGATTATTACTGCCATTGTCGCGTAGGCTTGTAATAATATTACAAGCGTCGTGCGATCACATCAGTATTAAGTATCGTGTGAGTGAATATTCTAACAAGATGGTGGATCCCTTGTTAGAACTTTTCAGGAAGTTTTTGTGGCAATTCAGAATTTCATGCTCCATGATATTATTTTCCACTCACTTCACTTATGCACAATAAACTAACTATATTACGTAAAACACCACCAAATTTACAAAATGTAGAGTTCAATAGCACAAGATTATGAATAAAATGTAAAATCAACTACATGACAGACTAAGATCCCCCCAAAAACCCCCATCTGTAGGTTACTTATTATATTTCTGGATTCATTGACCTTTTGCACTTTTCTTAAGCCCAACGAAGTGGTCGGGAGTCACCTACTTTGTAGATAGACACTACCTAGCAAAAGGAGGTTATCGCTTTCCAAGCCATTTTGCTGCCAAGCATGGCTCGCACCAGGCTCGAAAGCAAGAAATCTGTTCCTACCACCGCAGCCAGAGTGCGAGACTTCTCCTATGTGGCACATTCAGACATGGTGTGCTGCGCAAAGTCCGTCTCAGCGCGGCACTCATGACATGCAGTAGTTGGCTGCCTGTACACGATCCGATGGAGATACCACTTAAAACCTCCATACCCGGTCAGTACCTGCACCAAACGAAACGTCAGGAAACTCTACTCGACACCACTCATTCCTGCAGGACTGCGCGAAAGGCGTATTTGATGTATTTGCCATACCGCGTGTGCACTAAGATATCCTGCTTCCATCTATCATACGTTTAATTCGAGGTTCTCATCCCCATTTCTTCTAATTACCTACATAAATATTTTGGAGATAATCTTATAAGCTCCTTTAGTAGTGTGCATTCACTTAAATACAAAATAAACGATTTTTTACTAGCGTTGATTATTATCGTGCCTGTTGAGAATGTAGAGAGATAGATTAACGTAAGTATATCGAATTCAAAGATACATCGAATTTATCGTTATTATCACACACCTTGGGCACGTTGGCCTCGTGATTACGTATAATATAAACAAAAAAATTAGGTCATCAGCCTTTTACTGAGATATTCCATACAAAAAATTATGTAATTTTTGTTTCTATACTAATAAAATTATTGCTAATAAGGAAAGCGTTTACTAAAATCGTAATGCATGGGTTCATGTATCTTAGTTTAATTGTTATCAAACGCTCATATAATATTTCAACTTTAGTTTCAAATATTTAGTAAGTGTACTCTGAATAACAATCGTTTTTTTTTTTTTTTTATATTTAGAGAGATCTTATAAGTAATACGAAATATAGGCAACGAACTTAAACTATAGAAAGATCTCGACTTTTAAGGATCTTAGGTTTGTTGCTGGTTGGGGTGATTTAAACCTGGTAAAGTTTAATGCAGAAAAGACACAGGCGTGTCTTTTCTCTACAAAACGGAGTACGTTCAACTTAACTCCTACTTTTCAAGGGGTTTCCCTACCAGTTACGAACAACCTCGAGCTTCTCGTGATCCATTTAAGATCTGATCTCAACGTTGGCCGTTCAATTGAGCAAAAAGCAAGAACAGCTGCGAAGAAACTTGGGATCCTCTTTAGGGTGAAGCGATATTTCATACCGAAACAGCTTCTCAGCCTGTACCAAGCACAGGTACGCTCATGTGTGGAATACTGCTGTCACCTATGGGACGGATCAGCCTAATATCAGCTGGCCGCTCTTGACTCCATTGAGCGCCGTGCTCGTCGGCTTATCTATGACGAAACGCTGTGGGAGACCAAAATGCTCAATTTAGAACATTGACAACAAGTAGCTAGTTTGGATTTTTTAGCGGGATTTTAGTCTGTCATGTAGTGGATTTTATATTTTATTCATAATCTTGTGTTATTTGACTATATATTGTGTAAATTTGGTGGTGTTTTACGTAATATAGTTAGTTTATTATGCATAAGTGAAGTGAATAGAAAATAATAACACGGAGCATGAAATTCTGAGATGCCACAAAAACTCCCTGGAAGGTTCTAGCAAGGGATCCACCATCTTGTTAGAATATGGTTTCACACGATGCTTAATATTGGAATGATCACACGAAGTTTGTGATATTATTGACTACGTGACAATGGCAGTAATAATCGGAAAGATTGATTGCCAAAAAAAAAAAAATTCAAATAAATTGTAATTGTATGAATTTATACCATTTCGGACGTT
>JACEII010000052.1:2564-106765 GCA_014332785.1 Antheraea mylitta | reverse complement strand
AGTAGCACGGCAAAGTGACTGCACTGTGCCTGATGGTAAGCACAGTGCAATCCAAAAACAACGGCGACTGCCGAGAAATACGTCATCCTTCGTCGGTCGTCGCTGTCATGCCGGCCTGCGTAAATGCCTCTTCAAGTTACGCTTGAAGGACCCCATATTATAAGAAGGAGGGAACACACTAGCTGGGAGATTGTTCCACAGCTTCACGGTACGGCAAAGATAGGATGTTGCGAACTTTTTGGTTCGAGCCCATACAGGGTTTACCGTAAAACTGTGGCTCCGTAGACCAGCGCGCGTGGTTCGGTTGTGAAAAGGAGAAGAAGGGATTAAATTGAACAACTCTGCAGAACACTCGCCATGATACAGGCGGTAGAACACGCTCAGTGAGGCAATGTCCCTGCGCAGTTGAAGCGGCTCTATAAACTCTGTAATGTCTGCATCATTAACAATGCGGACAGCCCGTCTCTGCAACCTGTCCAAGGCTTCCAGTAGGTACTTCGCGGAACCATCCCAAAGGTGCGAACAGTATTCCACGCAAGGCCGAACTTGTGCCTTGTAAAGAAGATATAACTGATCAGGCGTGAAAAACCGACGCACCTTGTTCAAAATTCCGAGTCTCCGAGATGCAGTGGAGATTACGCTCCCGATGTAGTCCCTGGGATTAAGGTCGCTGCGAATATCTATACCCAAGATATTGAGACTGTCTCGCATTGCGAGCGAGATGTTCTGAAGAGTAGGAAGGGGGGTAAAAGGAGATGTCTTGCATGTAAACGCGCACACCTGTGTTTTGTTAGCATTAAACTCGACCAAATTACTTGCTCCCCATATTGATATGCGATGCAAGGATCGGTCGAGCTCAATGATGAGGTCTTGCCGTCTCTTTTCTGTTTCTCCCCGACCGCAAAAAGGCTTGCTGTAATATAACTCATGGATGGTACTATCGTCTGCATAGCAATGAATACGGCCCAAAGGCAACATATCATTGATGTGCAGAAGAAACAGAGTAGGTGAAAGTACAGAGCCTTGAGGAACTCCAGCGTTTACTGACATGAGCTGCGAATCACATCCTTCAACAAGAACACGAATTCTGCGCTCATGCAGAAAGCTAGAGATCCACTTGCATAAGTTGTCGGGGAGTCCGTACGCTGGAAGCTTGGAGAGAAGACCACGGTGCCAGCCCCTATCAAAGGCTTTGGCAATGTCGAGACTGATTGCCAAGGCCTCGCCGTGCTTGTCAATTGCCTCCCCCCAGCGATGCAGCATGTATGCCAGAAGATCACCCGTTGATCGGTTTTGGCGAAAGCCATATTGTCGATCATTAATCAATGAGTGATCTTCCAGGTAGCAGACAAGCTGGGTGTTGATGATCCTTTCCATGATCTTGCACAACACTGAGGTTACGGCAATTGGACGATAGTTATTAGGATCTGACCGGTCCCCTTTCTTCGGTATCGGTTGCACATTGGCCTCCCTCCAAGCCCGAGGCACGACACCAGAGATGTAAGACAGGTGGTACAAGCGCGTTAGTATTGGAGCTAACTCGGCTGCACATGTTTTTAAAACAACCGCTGGGATACCATCCGGACCACTAGACTTCCGGACATCGAGCGATCGCAGCTGCTTAAGAACGTCACGCTGCCTGAACCTTAATTCCGACATAGTGACACCAGAGCAAGGAATGGTGGGCGGTTGCGCGTTTCGATCGTCGAGCCAGGAATTAGCTGCAAAATGATTAGCTAATAATGTAGCCTTCTTTTGCGGTTCGTAGGCCAGTGTTCCATCAGAGTACCTCAGCGGCGGCAACATTGGATGACAAAAGTTGGCTTGCACAGCTTTGGCCAGACTCCAGTAGACTCGACTATTAGTCGGATAACTTACAAGTTCATGACCTAAGCGTGCAACGCGCTGAGCATTCGCTTTAATATAGGCCCTCTTACAGACTTTGGTGGCAGAGTTATAAGCTGATTTGAGGAAATGAATATTAGGATCCTTATTAGCACGGCCCTTGATCCATTCGCGGTACGCGGTTTGCTTCTTACTAAAAGCATCAGCGCATTCACGATTGTACCAAGGGTGTCCTTTGCGATTACCGACGATCTCAGATGAAGGAATATAATATTCCATTGCAAGTCTTATCTCGTCGGCAATCGCATCGGCAATCGCTGAAGGATCTTTTCCGTCAAAACACCGTTGCCGCCAAGGAATGGACGCGAAATAATCCCGCATTCCATCCCAATCTGCTGACGAGTAGTGCCATACCTTGCGCTTGATAGTTACACTCGGTGGAGGTGGAGCGCGTGGTACAGAGGAAACAACTAGGCAGTGATCCGATGCGCCCAAGGGAGCATTGACTGACACATCATACCCAGTTGGATGACTCGTCAACAGAAGGTCCAGTAGAGAGGGCGCATGACTTGTGATATCAGGAATCCGGGTGTGCTGACTCACTAGTTGACTCAGGTCATGTGTTAGTTGACTCAGGTTGTTGTAGCTAGTTTGGATTTTTTAGCGGGATTTTAGTCTGTCATGTAGTGGATTTTATATTTTATTCATAATCTTGTGTTATTTGACTATATATTGTGTAAATTTGGTGGTGTTTTACGTAATATAGTTAGTTTATTATGCATAAGTGAAGTGAATAGAAAATAATAACACGGAGCATGAAATTCTGAGATGCCACAAAAACTCCCTGGAAGGTTCTAGCAAGGGATCCACCATCTTGTTAGAATATGGTTTCACACGATGCTTAATATTGGAATGATCGCGCGAAGTTTGTGATATATTGACTACGTGAGAATGGCAGTAATAATCGGAAAGATTGATTGCCAAAAATAAAGTTAAAAAAAAAAAGTAGCTAGTCTTTCAGTGTTTTATAGATTATACTTTGGAGAATGTGCACGGGAATTGCATGCTATAATCCCACCGTCCCCATTCCATCAGAGGACGACAAGACGTCGTGAGGGCTTCCACCCTTATGTGGTCGATATTCCCAAGATTCGTACAAAGCGATTTGCTTCTACATTTATTATACGTACGGCTAAGGTGTGGAATTCACTCCCGGCGTATGTCTTCCCATCATCACATAACTTGGGAGTGTTCAAGAGTAGAGTGAACAGGCATTTAGCAGGTAAGCGCGATCTCCGAGGAAGAGGCCCGGCTGTATGGCGAATACAGGCAAAAAAAGAAGACTCTGCAGGCCGCCATCAGCCGGGCCAAGGAGGCAGCATGGGAGGAGCTTCTTCAGTCGCTGGAGAGCTACCCATGGGGGCGCCCGTACCGGATTGTCCGGAAACAACTCCGAGGCCGGGCGCCTCCGACGACGGAAACTCCCCAGCCAGAGGTGGCCGAGAGGGTCGTGGGAGAGCTGTTTCCCGACCCTCCGGAGCGGCATCCTCCTCCCATGCTCCAGGCCTCACGCTTCTCGCCTGTGGCGGAGGGGCTCGACCACCCTCCGCCGGTGACGGAAGAGGAAATGAGTAAAGCGTTCGAGTGCCTCCGCGACAAGTGGACGGCGCCTGGGCCGGACGGGGTCCCGGGCCGGGTGTTGGCCCTCTGCATGGAGCACTTCGGGGGGCGGCTTCGGGAACTACGCGAACGACACCCTAGTCGTAGCCCAGGGGAGGGAATGGACGGAGCTGGTGCGCCTGACCACGCTGGCTACAACCCTCGTGGTCGAGCGCATGCGCCGACTGGGCCTCAGAGTGGCCCTCGAAAAAACCGAGGCCCTGCTGTTCCACGGGCCTCGGCAGGGGCCACCCTCTGGGGCACACATAACGATGGGAGGAGTATGTATCAGGGTGGGGTCCACGATGAAATATCTGGGCCTCACCCTGGACGGGCGTTGGCGGTTCGAGCCCCACTTCAAGGGGCTCGGATCGCGTATAGTAGGGGCGGCGGCGGCGCTCGGCCGCCTTCTCCCGAACACAGGAGGGCCGGGCGCTGCCTACCGCCGTCTTTATACTGGGGTAGTGAGGGCCATGGCCGCCTACGGCCACGAACGTTCGCATCCTGCGCAAAGCGCAGCGCACAGTGGTGTTGAGGGAGATCCGCGGGTACCACACGGTGTCCTCGACGGCGAACATGGTGCTCGCGGGCTCGCTACCCTGGGAGCTGGAGGCAGAAACTCTTGCCGCCGTATACAATTACGGCGGACGAGCGTTACAGAAGATTTACCATAGACGCCGTCCGCCCGGTCCTGTCGGCCTGGGTGAATAGGGGCTGGGGCTCCCTGACGTACCGTCTGGTGCAAGTGCTGACCGGGCACGGATGCTTCGGTTGGTACTTGCACCGAATAGCGTGCAGGGAGCCCACCGCTGCATGCCACGAGTGCGGCACTGAGACGGACACCGCGCATCACACTCTCTCGGAGTGCGCCGCGTGGGGCGATCAGCGCCGCGCCCTGGTTGCGGCGGTGGAGGACGATCTCTCGCTGCCGGGCGTGGTTTCAGCCATGCTCGGCAGCGAGGACGTGTGGGCTGCTGTGGCCTCCTTCTGCGAGACCGTCATCTCACAGAAGGAAGTGGCGGAGAGGGCCCGGGAGGTAGATCCAAGAAGTGGCCCTCTTCGCGAAAGAAGAGCAGCGGGAGGAGCGAGGCGTAACGCTCGTCTCTCCCAAAACCGTCGCCGAACCTGAGGGGATGGGGTGGGGCCCCCCATCTCCTCGTTGCACGGGTGAGGCTGACGAGGGGAGGCTGCTGGTCGTGTACCCAGTAGCCTCTCTATAGTAGGGCGAAGCCTGGGGTTCACTCACCAGGCTGCCGCAAGGGCAGTTTTTCAGGTCAGTGAGCATGCTCGAACCCTGGCTGCCCCTATCATGCGGCGGACGGTACACCGTGGGGTTTTAGTCCGTGCGAATCGGACATAACCTATTGGCTTCATCGTCACTTACCATCAAGTGAGATTGTGGGCTTGTAAAATATTAAAAAAAAAGAGTTACTTTAATATACAGGTTGACCTTTCATACTAATATTAACGTCGGTTACCTACTCACAATGTAATATTATAGAACAAAAAAAAACTTTGAAAACTTTCTATAATTTATTACGATGATCCTTTACACAATCTTTGATTTAGAGGTATAAATCGCATTAATATTGAAGACGTTCTCGTCATCAAAAAACTACTGAGTTATTATTTGGTAATAAACATATTCTTCCACGTAAAAGTTAATAGAAATTTCTTGAGGCTCAAATGTAAAACAAAAACAAATTCGACGATTTCTATGTGTCACTTTTTGACGAGCATTAGTCATTATTTTTGTTACGTTTCTATGATGAAATGTCTATTGTTTAGAAATTTTGTTTATTGTTGATGTATCGTGTTGGATATATTTTACGTGAAACATATTCATGTTATAAACAACAAGAAAATAATTGACTATAATATTATCTGAATAATTACACATGATATGTCCGTCGCGTCGTCCGCACTAATTTTAGTGGATACTAAAAAATATTGTTTGGTATAGGCACAGCAATTTATAATGTAGGCGGAACTATGGGTAAAATATTCATAGAATACAATTAAAGTATAAAATTCGTTTTGCAACTTCGAATTTTTTTGGGATTAAAGCTAGTTGAAGTTGTTTATAATTTTGGGTCACGGGCGAACAGTGTGCTGTGCACATGAGCTGAATAGCAAAACGCTTGGTAGAGTCGGCTGCCGGGTGCCTACGTGACACCGGCCGCGTGAAGAGGATCGAGGAAGGGGGCGCCGCGCCGGTCCGGTTTGTTTTGTACCATGCGCATCGACTAATGCCGCCCTGATGTTGTCGATAATATCACATTACTCAATAAATTTGGATCTTGAAATTTCTCCATAACTCTGCTAGGATTGTTGAAGTATAAATGATGTTAAATATACTAGTCAAAATATTGGATTTTTTTATGTCGTATAGAAGGCAAACGAACAGGCGGGTCATCTCATGTTTAGCGATCACCATCGTCCATAGACACTAACAAAACCGTGGGAGTCGCAAGTACGATGCCAGCCTGTGTTTTGGGGAGATGAAGAAAATGGGCCATGGAAAAAGGAAACGGAAGAAAGAGAGAAGTGGGGAGGGGAGAGGATAGGAAACGGGCCTCCGGCGCTCTCATTGACCGAACGAAACGCAACAGTACAAGCACTGTTACTACATATCGGTTTTCTATGAGAGGGTGGTACTAACCCGGTCGAACCGACCTATTCATGCTAAAACCAATAATAGCTCCAGTGCGGCTCTACCACTAATTAAGTATTAACTATAGTTAAACAATAGAAAATGAAAATTGAAAGACGTTTAAATCACTTTAAAATTATTGTTGACGTTTATTTCACAAATAAAAAAGGCATGTAAAATTTATAGATAAATTTCTAGAAAATATTTTGAATTATATTATAAATTACCTTTCTTACAACATTATAATGTACATTAAAATCATAAACTGTAACTTATTTCGTTATAATTACAAAGATTGTAAAAAGTACTTAGAGATTAAATCAAAGGATATTTTAATATCTTGTTTAATACAGTATTTCGTTTGCAAACACAGCAACCTTTCTGAAAAGTGTAATTAGCAACACGCATAAACATTTTAACACAATTCTCAAAGATAGCAACTTATAAGTGATCAATCTTGGATAAAATTTCAGTCCTGTTTGTTGGTCATGTCAATCGACTTCAGTATTATTTACTTCAGTACAATTTTCAACTCAAGAAATAAAACTAAAACAAAAAATAACTTATCGATATCGACAAAACATTGTAAGCATTATATAAAGCGCTAATGCAGCTGTGGAATTGGTAAGGAGGCTAAGCAAAACATAACAAAGAATCAGTCGATCAGTCTAGCTCGTTGTAGCCACACGATACTTAGATCTACTTGAAAGCATTCAAGAGTTTATTGAATGAAAAATATTTTTTAAATATTATTTTACACTCGACAACGTTGAAGGAAGACTCTCAGGGAATTCTAAAGAAGTTTTCAAAATGTTTTCCACGAAGAAAAGTTTAGATAAGTTCCTACAAACTTACAAGAAAGAAATTTGTCGACAAATCAGCAAGACCACAAGTGTTACTAACTCTGACGCTATGGCACCGAGGCTGGATCAACCAACAATCAAATCGCCACAGAATGACGAAACTGGATCGAAGAAACTTCTGAAACTGCAAAAATATCACAGGTCAGTGAACTCTAACGAACTCATTTTGCGTAATAGGCAAAGTTGTAAAATTTTCATTTACAAACACTTTATTCATTTTTGTTTAAATTTACATCAGAAAATGTAAATTATGAGCCTGTTTTACAATTCTTTATCAAATGCATATACTTTCCGTGGATAAAAATAGATAACTTTATGTTATGTATAGAGTTTGAGGCGTGTTTTTATTTATGACAATATTTACTTAGAAAAAACTATAGAATTTCGACAAATAATACAAAGATATTATGTATAATAGTAGCAAAAGTATTTTTCAAGCTGAACGTACATAGAAAGTAGTTATCTATTCTAATTACATTAATATGATATGAAATTACATCACTGATAACAATGCAAATAATGAACTCGTTTTTTGTAACACAATCCAAACAATAATTACATATATATAATGTATATGTTTATTTAAGTATGCATCTTTCTGTTTGCATATATTATAGTATTAAATTTAATCATAACAATTTACATACACTGTGTATTGATGGAATGGTGAGCATACTGTTTTATTATCGATCTTGTATTTAAGCAATTTGCTATAGATATATTTTTTAAATTTGGTATGAAATAAGAAAGGTGTCCAAGGGGATCCAGTTAAAGTTATAAAACCAATTGGGAGCAAGGCTTCAGGTAGGTCTCACATGAAGATCAAGGCAATTGCGGCTTTTTTTTAAAATTATCATGGTCTTATGCATTACAAGAATTAAAAAAAAAAACATTTATTGCATAGCACCGTTTTTGTAGTCAGCCGATAACAGTTGCAAAACAAATCTTTTTTACTGTAGATTCCTGTCGACCCTGACTCCCCAAGAAATGCCGATGGCTACCCGAGGACTGGCCGTTTCCAAAGACCAGTCCCGGGAGTTTATGGCTGTTTTCCCGGACATCGTGAGGGATCTCACTGAGACTGGCAAGCACACGGATGTGCCGGAAGCCAGCAAGTGGTTGGCTAAGGTACGTTGCGTTGTAGTCTGTCAGTCGTAAGTGAAGTGTACGTTTTATTATTCGAATAATAATAATATGCAAAAACTTGTTTATATAAAAACTAGTATGTAAATGGTCGGATTAAATCGGACACGCAGGTAGTAAGTACGCAATAACAATACATAGTTTTTTGTGCCATCTACGTTGTGACGATGCCAAAATTCGTTCTTTGTGTTCTCGGTAACTTATTTTATGCATAGTCTGTTTATATTCATTTTACCTGTTCATGTTAAATTTAGGGTGTATAGAAATCTCAAAGACTTACACCCTAAAAGCAATAATAATTATCAATACAGTCTTAAGCTATCAATTTTAATGATAATGCTAACTCATACTCTTTGGCTTACTCCTTATAAATTGATACTCATATCCAAAGTTCAAATTTCAATAAATATTTGTACAATCAAGTAAAATATGTCGTTATCTCCAAAAGGCAAACTTCAAATTCCAACTAAGCTAAAACTAGTAGCAGTAATATAATCTACTGAATATTTCAGCATACACGATGATTTTATAAAGTTTATAATTTAATTTGTTACGTGTAGAACAATACTTATACTGAATAAAGGCAAAAAATATATTATAAAAACATAACAATGAGTAAACAGTACATTTTTATCAAGTCTGAAATACAGTGTTTCCACATAGTTGTAATTACCCTAATTATACGGAGTAGGTAAAATAATTACAAATCCAAAAGATTATTCAGTACTATACCTATATTATTGTTTTGTCAACTTTTTTTTTGTCGCATAATACAACCTAAAGAAATTAACCTGAACAATATCAACACTCCAAAATACACTCTTTATTGTTTTTTTTTTTTTTTATTATTTTAATACGTATTGAGCTTTATTAATATGAAGGTTCTATTTAAATCATCATGAAAAATACACGAGGAATCAAAACTTCTCCGGAAAACCGAAATATTAAATAACGAATTTAATGCATCCAAATTTAGTATCAAAGCGGATATGAGTATTAATAAAATTTACATAATATGAAAACAACATATAAACTGTTACTTACAATGTTATTTATAACAGTCTGTCCATCATATAATTAAAAATAAAAGAGTTTTTAACAATTTAAAAAGTCAAATTAAGTCGCATATGTACGAAGTTGCCTTAACTATGTTTGTTCTACCGATATATCATAATTCGATGATATCATCTATTTAACCACAGTGCCTTTTAGATGACATTTTTATAACCCACCTGTATAAAGAACGATCATTAATTCTATTGTTTTATATAACAATTCGTTAAATAAATAATATTATTGTTGTAGTTGTTGCAATACAATGTACCGAATGGGAAAAAGAACCGGGGTCTAGCAACGATACTGGCATATAAAATGGTGGAGAATAAAGAAAACCAGACTCCAGAGAACATACATTTGGCGAACATTATGGGATGGTGCGTCGAAATGGTATGTATAAAAATGTTCACAACTCACAACAAACCGCCTGCTATTACTAGGGTTGCCAGCTATACCTTAACGTATTCTACTTTATTTCTGATAATAGTTCTTTAAACTTTTGTTAAAAGCATGCCAAAATACTTTTTTTCCGATATAGGTATATTGTGATACGTAAAGAGAAAAGCACATATAGATAATTATTGATAAGTAACTACACGTAATCTCTATGATATTATGAACAGTTTCAAAATAAAAAGAACTTTATTTTGTTTAGGCTCTAATAAGGCACATATGAATGTCAAAACCACCACCGGTTCGGAAAACAACCTAGTCATCGAGAAAAACCGGCAAGAAACTCGATCGGGTACATTTTTTAACACATATTTCCAATACAACATACAATAATAACTTTTAGTGCATGCACAGAGGATTTAATTCCAGACATCATTATCGTTCGCATATTGATCCACTCTATAATATCCTTTAAAACCGAACTAGCATTAAAAATTGATAAGGACTTCGGTTATGAATAAAAATTAGATTTCAAAATAATTAAAAAGTAACTACCAGAAATAGTCAATGCAATTATAATAATTTTTCACATTTTATCGATATCAGTTTAAGTTATTTGAAACATTGACATATTTTTAATGTTTCCTTACATATAAAAAAAATAATCTCTATTCAAGTTTCTTCAGCTTTCACTGAGACTCGTTTATTAGTAATTAATATAAAATAGAGGAAAGAGAAGAACAGATTAAAAAAGCTAAAAACTTTAAAATGTGCTAAAAGGACACAAAAGACATCAATATTTTTAAAGGACTGAATAAATACATTTTGAATACTATTTTTTCTTGTAAATACTTTTTTATTAAATAAAATAAGGAATGTTATTCTTCTAAAAGTTGGCAACACTACACCTAACACCGTAGATGTACAACAAACGCTTACACAGACTGGTAAAATATTGCTTTATCGTATACCTACTCTATACAATAACCTTGAATTTTGTTTGACACTCTCGAAATGGAATGATAATAAAAACGGACGTCGTCATTCGCCATTAGAACGAAATAATATTGCGATTAATTTTATTTTAAGCTTTCAGTTCTTCACGTGTTTGACAACGTGAAAAACTGTTTAAAAGAATACGAAATAACATACACACTTAAGACACGATATAGAATTCTTTATATTTCTTAAATTTATTTTGGTAATGTCAATAAATCTTCACCGGCTTTCAAGTAATATAAAAAAAAACTTCGTATCTTGATCGTTTTCCATACCTACGCATATTGATTAATATTTTCGAGCTATTAAGAACCAGTTTGTTCTTATATAAGTACTGTGTAAACCAGATTAATCAGGTTATTAGCTGAATACCGAAACAACAAGTTTTTTCTTTCTAACGTATCAACTGATTTCAAAATGTTTTCATTTCTAGTTCCATACATACAGCTAATTTGAATGACACATTAGCATGTACAAAAATAGGTCGTAAGGTACACTAATACCCGCGCCTTCGTCTTTATTATTTATTATATTACATTACAATATATTTTATACACAGAGAAAAAAAAACATTGCTTACAATAATTCTTTGTAAACAGTGTTGTTACTTTCTCTTCCCGACGCGACGCATGCGCATCACACCACTTGTATTACGTCTTTTTGATAAGAAAACACTTAGCTGAAAGTGTATTATTTATAAAAGTCGTAGTTTCTTAAAACTTAAATAATATTAGATCAAATAATTTGATATATTTTTAGATACAGGCCAAGTGTCTAATAAGGAATCTATACTAATATTATAAAGAGGTAAAGTTTGTGAGTTTGTGACGTTGTGAAGTTGTAGGGGGTAATCACAGGAGCTACTGGTCCGATTTTAAAAATTCTTTCAGTGTTATAGGGCTCATTTATCGAGAATGGTTATAGGCTATATATCATCACGCTAAGACCAATAGGAGCGGAGCACCAATGAAGAATGTTTCAAAATCAGGGTTTTTTTTACTCGTGAAAGCTTTCGCTGCGTGTTAACGTTAGCCCAAAGTATCTATTCCACGCGAACGAAGTCGCGGACAGAGGCTAGTATTTCACAAGTTTTCGCGTGATGCGCACACAACGGCCGATCTCGTATAATATTATTTATGTATATTTTTTTTAAATATAAATTATTACTGAGTTTAAAATGTTATAATTTCTAGTTCCATACCTACCAGCTCATGTTGAATGACATTATGGAAGGAACAGAGATGCGTCGCGGGGTTCCTTGTTGGCACCGCCGCCCCGATGTAGGACTTGATGGTGTCAACGATGCTGTTTTGATCCAATCAGCAATGTACTCCACATTAAAACGTCACTTCAGTAACAAACCATACTACAAGCACATACTTGAGACATACAACGAGGTATGTAACTTTTATATTTCTTTGCCTAGAGTTTATGATTTATATTCATATACGTAGTTTTTTTATTTTTATTTTTCAACCAATCATTCAGCTTATTACTGCCATTGTTGTGTAGTTAATAATATTACAAGCGTCGTGTGATTATTTCAATATTATAACAAGATGGTGGCTCTCTTGTTAGAACTTTCCAGGGAGTTTTTGTGGCATCTCAGAATTTCGTGCTCCGTGGTATTATTTTCCATTCACTTCATGCTCATTTTTATTCGCTTATGCACATTAAACTAACTATATTACGTAAAACTCCACCAAATTTACAAAATATAGAGTCAAATAAGACAAGATTATGAATAAAACATAAAATACACTACATGACAGACTAAAATCCAGCCAAAAACTCATGTACCTAGTTATAAATTAATCTGGTTTTCGAAATGCGAATACAGTAGAATCTCTTTAAGGGGTAATTCAATGGAAATACTAAAAAATTAAGAGTTTTGAGCTTACAATTTAAACGGATATTGAAAGAACTTATTCGAGTTTAAGATTCGTTCTTACTGTTTGGCGAATTCTAAAAAGTCGGTAATTAATTTGTCTTCGAGTTATAAAGGTAATTAATTTTAAATGATCGAATTAATATGTTATTATATTGTTATATGTTATATATTAAAACTAAACAATGCTATATATACGAGATGTAGACTCACAAATAGTAATTTTTTCGAATAAGGAAGGGAAAATGTACACGAAAATAGCTTGTAAGGATTTAACGAATATATAGTTTTCAACTTATCCATGTTCGAATTAAAGAGGGTCAGCTACATATATTATACCATAAAGAGTCATTTAAATCGTTTGGGAATTGTTTTTGGGAAAAGTACGTATTTAACTCGACATAATAGTTAACTTTATTAGTGAAACAAAAAAAAAATCGGTTCAGTAGTATCGAAGGATTTCTTTTCATTCAAGTAAATTTGGTATTTTCATGTTCAATTAAATCTCAACTTCAAATTGAAATCTGGTCATCAAATATTTGCCAGTTTATTTTAAAACAACGCTTGGAACGCTGCTTCCTCTCTAGGTACAACATAACATTATAATACTTTACTAGTCATAGTTCAACAGTTTGTGTAATATTTGTTAGTGGTATGCGTAATTCATTTTTTTGTTTGACATATTTTTTGCTATTTTGTATTGCAAAATCACTAAGACCATTACGATAAATACAAATAAACATTAACATAATTATTATTATTTACGCTAGATAACGTAAATGCAAAGACGTACGTACGCATTATTTTACGTACTGTTAGGATGGCTTGCTGTGGTTCTTTTTAAAAAAAAGGCAAAGTTCACTGACGCACACTTTTATTGTCTGGATAATACAAGGTATGGTGTCTCGGCGCGAGACTTCACAATATGACCGATTCCGAACGACTGAGTAATATAACTGTTTTTTAAATGTTGTCATTTACAATGCCTTATATATTATTTTGAATATAGCTTGCTGAGCGTTTATCAATATTAATATAATATCATAACAGTACATACGTAATATTTTATTGTGTAACTAGCTTTTGTTTGCTTAGTGTAGGCACAGTATACATATAAGAAACAGTACGGAAACAGTCAATCAAACATGCTCTCCGACGAGACCCCTAAGCGGTTTTCGCGGTGCTGTCCATAGAACATCTTTTGAAACCTCTCGTCAATGCGCATGTTTGTGTGAGTGTGCCGTTTTCGAGCGTTTGTAGGTAGTTTTCGTACTGTCTCTCATATTTATACTGTGATATAGGTATGGTGTACCCCTTTAGATCCAATTTTTTCGTGATTATATTTACCCCATTTCATTTTCTGTACCGCTGACGACGTGTATCCAAAATTTGAATTCAACAAACCCACATTCGCACGTACAATTTAGCTAGGCCTGGTTAGGACAATGATATTACAAATATATAATATCATTGTGGTTAGGATAATAAGTAGGATCGCATTTCGAAGCTTTCGGTGAAAGAAAACATTGTGATCAAACCATATATATCATCGTGGTAGATCCTTTTCCACATTCGTGTAGATAACTACCATTCTCAACTTTAAAATTTGTTACCAAACATCTGTAGATAGGTGCATACCATCTTCGACCACTTTTAATATCATATGAGATTGTTTCCAAACACTAAAACCTATAAAATATAAACCTAAAGACAGAACAACTCTTTTTTATATCATAGGAGGCAAAGGAACAGGTGGGTCACCTGATGTTAAGTGATTACCACCGTCCATAGACACTTGCAACACCAAGAGAGTCGTAGTTGCGTTGCCAGCCTGTGTTGGAAGAGAGGGAAGAGAAGAGGCGAGGGGGAAGGTGAGGAAAGGTGGGCCTCCGGCGCTCTCACTGACCGAACGAAACGCAACAATGTAAGCACTATTACTTCACGTCGGTGTTATTGTGGGTCGGGTGGTACTACCCTGGGCGAACCGACCCATTTATGCTGAAGCTAGTAATAGCTTCAGTGTGGCTCTACCACACCCAAAATACTCTCTAAGATATTCAAGACAATTAGATGCAACTTGACGGTAGCAGCAAGTGAGGTGCATTCCTCCCATACTATGATCTCATGCGCTTCACAATCTCTCTCTTCTGAACTATTTGCCCCAAATGGTGGTGGGGTCAGTCTTCCGTACATTACTTCTCCACTTCGCTCTGTCTTTGATATCGTCTTCGGTAACTTCGCACTCGTTCATGTCTTTTTAATCTACACCCTTCCAATTTGTTTTGGGCCTATTTTTTGTGTAGGTGGTAGAGACACGCTGATGCTATTACTGGTTTCAGCATGAATGGGTCAGCTCGCTCGAGATAGTATCACTTTCGTTCGGTCAGAGAGCGCCGGAGGCCCATCTCCCATCCTCTCACCCCTCCCTACTCCTCTCCCCCTTACCCCTTATATCAAACAAAGGCTGGCAATACCCTTCCGACTCCACTGGTGTTGTAAGTGTCTATAGATGGCGGTGTTCACTTAACATCAGGTGACTCGTCTGTTCGTTTGCCTCCAATGACATAAAAAAAAATTAAGACCAAGAAGGGACAGTTGGAGTATTAAATTCTCTACGTAGTTTGGTGGCCCGAGTTATGCCACACGACTACCGTAACGATATTCACAATATTCTTTGTTTTATATCTTACAGATGACAATGAAGTGCTCAATGGGCCATTACGTACAGAAGCTCATGTTAAAGACGGATAAACCAGACTTAGCACAGTTTACAATGGACAAATACGAAATAATCACAAAGTACAAGACTTCCTATTATACATTCCAAATGCCCATTAGCCTTGCGCTTCTCATGGCCCGAGTCGACGATCCGGAGACTCACAGACAAGCGAAAACAATTTTACTGGAAATGGGTGAATTCTTCCAAATTCAAGTAAGTGGGAATATACTTTTTTTTGTTAATTTATATCTACCCATTGTTCAGTTGTTTATTATGCCATAAATTAAATTTTATTCTCATAACTGATTTATAAGATAAAGGCCGTTCTCCATTATGTAAACACTACAAGGGATCTAAACTTTGAGTGTTTTCAGTTTACAGTTCGAAAAAAAAACAACAATAGTAACTAGTACTTTTCGTTATTTTTAATTTGTAAGGAAATTTGTAAGATTTTTTTCCAATACTTACGTAAGCATTGGAGATGTATGTCTCCTTCATAATTAGACGTTTGGTTTGTTATGCTCAGATAAAGGAGGAAATGGGTAATTTTGTTTTCTTATACAATCTTTAAAATAATAGATAAGCTTAAGGGAATGCTCAAGTTATACTATGGATCCATCATTTCTTCAAGCTTAAGCATGAAGCTGAAGGTTGAATGTTAACGATAGTGGTAACCGGCCTAAGTTAGAACCCCTGTAATGAACATGTGTTTTTCTATGAAAGAAAAGACCGTGATGAGATCCATAGCTTTATAATAAGGATTTTCTAAGCTCGCTTGGCTAGTTTGACCAAAGTTGAAAATCTAATGTCAAGCATTATTAGATATCTTTCGACAGCTGAACATGACAACCAGTTCTCTCAAGGCTTATTTGTTTGCGTTACCATATTATAACACAAGGCTTAATAAGAAGTGAGATTGTGGTCGAAATCTATAACTTATAAAGCAGCGGAACATTTCCGAGCCTAATAGGATCAATATACAAACCGTTTAACTTAATATGAAACGTAACAAAATTTAAACTCGACCTTCTATTGAAAATAATCAAAAACTAAAATTATACCGTTTGAAAAAAAAAAACAGTACTCAGGCGTCATTCAAGTATTACGTAAGCACTAATGGGGGGAGGGGGGTCCATCATTTGCTAATTTTTGATTATATAGGGGTTGGGGGGTCTGGACGGTGATTACGTCAAGCAATATTTATTTACTGAATTAGTACAGATTTGAATATACTTATATAAATATTTACGTAATTATGTGGGGGAGGGTTAAAGATATTTCTTACTATTGAAAGAAAAAAAGAAAGATATATTTATTCAATACACACAACACATACTCATAAATATATACATAAAAAATAATTCAAGAGAAAAAGTGTTGCATGGGGTGAAAAGGTCTTTGTCTCAGCATGTACTGCAGCTTTCCAGATTAAAGTTTTGCAGCGCTGGTTTTCAGACAAAGCCTTCTGTATATGATGCATTTACATGATAATTTGAAAATAATATTACACACACCCTTCATAATGTAACCTAATACTGTTTATTTAGCATACGATATAATATAGTTCATGAAAAAAAAATGTGGAATTAGATATCGACTGCTGACTAGAGGGAGGGGTTGGTCAGAAATTACAAAAAATCTGCTTACGTAATACTTGAATGGTCCCTCAAATGTATATTATTGTTTCCAGAACGATTTTCTGGACTGTTTCGGCGATCCCGCTGTCACAGGTAAGCATGGAACCGATATACAAGACGGTAAATGCACATGGCTTGCAGTCGTAGCTCTGCAAAGGGCGACACCAACGCAAAAGCAAATAATGGAAGAGAACTACGGTGTCGATAATCCTGAAGCGGTTGCTAAAATCAAAGACCTATACGAAGAACTACAACTACCTCATACGTATTCAGTTTTCGAGGAAGCTACTTACGATCTCCTTAGGACACAGATACAGCAAGTCACTCGAGGGTTACCACATGATTTGTTCTTCAAAATATTAGATAACATTTTCAGGCGAAGCGTTTAATTAGTTTCTAAGTTTTTACCCAATAGACACATGACCTTGGTTTCCAATAGACACATGACCTTGATTTGATAATCACATAGAAGTCATAAAAGTCACGTTTATGTAAATATGACACTGGTGATTTGTATATTAAATCAGATTTAGGTCACGTGTCTACCAGGTTTTCAGTCACGTAGAGTGCAAAATAATGTTAAGTGTTATATATATTCTAACAAGATAGGTATTACAAACCTTATTTTATTGCGTTTCAATGAGGAGATGAAATATGTTTTTTTTTTTAATATCAATAGAAGACTCGTAACGATCTCAAATAGTTTGTCAATGTGGCAAAATAAAAATTGTGGAATGACTAAAATTAAAAAAGTTAAACTCTCTTAGGGACAAACTAGTGACAGGATTATAATTGTAATTGTAACTAGTTATATATAAGATTTAGAATAAACTTCTCGAAATACTATAAAATAACCCATTTAGAGTACTAATTATGTGAAAGAGTAATGCGTAAAATTACTTACATTGTGGTAATATTATGTCACTTGTTTAGTGAGTTTCAATGTAACAAAAAAAAAATCGCATTTTTATGTATCAATAATTTATCATCTTTAAAACAACTTTTTACATCTAACTTAGGTTAGTCAATGAAAATAATGTAGATACCTAAGCATTTATATTATTATATTATGTATCATTTTGTTAATGACTTAAACAATTAAAAAATAATAAATTTCTATTTGTATTATTATCTTTTACCTTTTACTAATCGCGCAACAAATAGTTCACTCGCATTGAACAGATAACACAGAAACGATTTCTTCATTCCTGAAGACTAGTTAACACTCACGGCTTCGTTTACTTTGTTTGTTATTTTAACCATATATTTTTTGTACAGAGGATAACATAACAACCACACAGCTTTCGCCACTTTTCCGCGGCAGAAAACAAAAATTTCGCTGAACGTATAGTGCTAACAAAAATCGAAGTTTTTGTATTAACTTAATTTTGTTTCATATTGTCCAAATATTTAAAAAAATCTAAATCTATGCCGTTGTTGCTATTGTGTGATGTGCGCACAATGGCGGAGCTCTCTCAAATTAATATACATTTAGATTTAATTCTAAAACACACAATGATTACATATCACGTAAAAAATCACATGCTTCCATAATATATCACAATGTATATCAATATTTACTGGGAATTTTTTTATTATTCGGGTATCCAGAATTTAAAATATGTACTTAAATGATTTTTATAATAGGTAAGAATAAAGTAAACGTTTAAATATATGTAAAAGCAACAGTGATTTTGGGTTGGAAAGGATTTTGCTTGACAAAAGTCGCCGACGCAACGCACAAATTTCGAATCGAAAAAAAACCGCGTATCGCTAACGCCTTTGATATAAACCGCGATGGCATCTGCGTTAGTCTTTACAGTCAGCTCTATCACATCCAAATTTTATTGACAGGATTCGTAATAGTCCTGTATTCTATCCTGTTTTGCAGGCCGGCATGATAGTGGCGACCGGCGAAGGATAGCGTGTCAATCGGTGGTTGCTATTATTTTTGGATTGCGCTGTGTTTACCATCAGGCATAGTGCAGTCATTTTGCCATGCTACAATAAAAAAAAAAATCTAAAGTGGAATATTATTAAAACAATTGTTTAGAGTGTAATACTATTCAGGTTTGGATAATGCTTCCAATAACCCTCGTGCGTTTGATGTATCCGAAATTATATGACCTATTGAAATATATAAAGCAACAGTCACTATATTTTTTAACGTGTAAAAATTAATTTAGATAATGTGAATAAGCTAAAAAAAATAATACAGCTTCCGTCAAAAAATGATGATCGAGGTTCATAAATTATTTATTTTAATAAAATAAAAAATATTGCCGTTTGTTTATTTTTCAACATAAGAAGAGATTTTACGGTGTTTTTGTTAGTTGCGACGTAGCCAATAAAATTATAAAATATCAGCCTCTGCCCGCGACTTCGTCCGCGGGGAATAGTTACTTTGGGCTAACGCTAAAATGCAGCGGAAGCGGAAGCCCTCTTGAGGACAAAAACCGCAATGTCGAAACATTATACATTGGTGCTCCGCTCCTATTGGTCTTAGCGTGATGATATATAGCACTCTCTTCCTCGGTAAATGAGTTATCTAACACTGAAAGATTTTTTCGAATCGGACCTCAGTTCCTGAAGTTAGCGCGATCAAGCTAACAAACTTTACAGCTTTATAATATTAGTTTAGATAGTATAGATCTTTAGTGAGAAAATTTACTGATCACAAATCACTATTGCGAATATAATATTCCTGTTATAATGTATTATATAAAACATGCGGTATTTTCTCAAAATGAAATAAATTTACAACGGCAGTTAAAATATATCAAACTGTTCATAGAGTTCTAGAATTTCAATTTCTTTCTGCTATTGTTTGTTGCTTTTCTAATTGTGTATATTAAACTTTGAATATTTAAAATCGTTAAATATTTAGTTTTGAAATTTAATTTATTGTTGGAGCATGCTGTGGTTGTCTATAATACATTTCAATTTAGTTACGGAATTTTTATTATACCAGGTGATTGTTTATATAATAGCAAATATTTCTGGAAGAAACTCTGCACTCGATTTTCGTTCTTAATTAACTGAAAAATAGGTGCTTAATATTTGATTAAAGAAGGCGTTACTTAGCGGAAATTCATCATTAAATATTATGGTGGATGCTTTTTTGCACTTCCGCCTGGAATTGATTGACCACCACCGTCTAAACGTGTTTCGCTCCTTCACGGAACATCTTCAGATCGATGTTGACTCTTCCAATGCGAGCAGACGAGTTAACGTCGATCTGAAGATTCTCAGAGCCAACATCGATATGAAAATGCTCAGAACCAGCATCCACTATAATATACTTAATATTTGACCTAATTAACTATAAAAATACAGAAATTATACACAATCCTCTATACGTCTAAATAAACGTCAGAAACAAAACAAAAGGGCTTATTGCCTTTTTACTATTGAAAGTTATTAACTCCGAGTCACCCGTTGTAGCTTTTGGCACCGGTCATTGCACTTAGGTTTATTAATTTATTTACACGTTTGTAGCTATACATTTGAAAGTCTTAGAAAAAACTTTTACTTAGGATTTCTTGGTTGTTTATTAGTATTTGTTTCAATGTTATTATTATATATGTTAAATGTAACCATGAAGTGTAATATCCTAGAATACCGCGAGTGTCTAACTTTTCATTTGGTATATATATATATATATATATATATATATATACTGTATTGTCATGTTAGGACATCATAGATTATAGATAAGACATATAATGTATATTATCTATCTAATACCTTTAAACGAACAATTCTTGTATATTTTTATATTGTTATATATTGAGGCTCTCGGAAACGGCGACAACGATTTCCGTGAAACTTAGCATGTAGGTGGTTTCGGGGACGATAAATCGATCTAGCTAGATCTCTTACACAGAAAACTTTTTTATCTGAGTTTTCAGTAAATTAATAAATATAGCTATTTCGTCGGCGCTCTCGAAACAAAAAAGTTCGGATGGAAATCGGCTCCTTCGAAAATCCGTCTAACCCCAGTTGGAATCCAAGTGACAGCTAAAGAGACATGTCATTTAAATTTTTTTTTGTAATAAAACGCTAATTTTGTGAGACAAATCTAAGAGTTTATTTTATTTTAAAAATGTTTTTCAAAGAACCGAGATAGGCTCGGTCGTCAAGGTACTATGTACATAATAAATGTACACAATAAACATATAATAATTATAGACACATAACTGCTGTGACCCAGTCTATTTGTTATAATGTTACTCGCCTGTTTCACTGATCTACGAAGAAAACTATACTGCGTCTTCATCAAAAATGGATTTATATTCTCAATCTCATTACAATCTCATCAACAGCTTGAAATTGATTGATGAACAAACATTCAAACAAGCGTAATTTTACAAGATATATCTAAACAATTCAACCATAGCATTACGTAGTCACCTCTTGAATTCATATTTTACATTTGAATGACGAGATCTCACAGGTAACGAAGGTATTGTGAAGTTCTAAATATACGAACAAGATAAAACTCGTTAGATAATATGCAAATTTAGGTATAGGAGGCAAGTAAATACTCTACCGAAGTAATTCATTTGAGTTTAGTTTCTCAAAGAGGACGTTGCCAAAATACATATTGTATAATGGCGTTTATGGGGTTTTGTACAAAAATTCGTCATTTAAATACATATACACAGATTATACAACGGGAATGGTATATAATGAAAACTTTTTCGAAGAACAGGTAAGCAGGTTTCATGTTTTTGTCGCTACCACTCATATTAACATATTAACATATCATATTAACCTCCTTACATACTGTGTTTTTTTATTGATTATAGATTTTCAATAGGTACTAAGAAAACTATAAATTAATCTAGACTCTAATAAGGTCATGTTCTTAAAAGTAGAGTGAGAACAATTAAAATCAGACTTTATTGGGTTTTTTATTAAAATATTTGATAATGTACTTACACATACTTATAAATTGTAGTCTGGTGAAGCTGTTAAGACCTTGCTAGGTTACTAGCGTAGTCAGTTCGAGAAAAAAAAAAAAACATACTTATAATGAAAACATTATTATTACATTTGAGTTTTTACATAAATAATTAAAATAATTTTAGTAATACATTTACATCAGTAATTCTATATTAACAATCTCATATTTTACAGAATCTTACAATTCCTCACAGAAATATACGCAGTAATTCCTGATAGGAAAATATTAAAAACCACTTAATTCCGAATTTAATGACAACTCATAGATCTTCTGTATAGTACATGGGCGTGTATAAATAGGCAGACCCCACGAAATAAAGACTTTCTGCCGTGGGCATAGATAAAGAAGTTAAGTTCTTATTCGTACTCTGCTTCTTACACGTTTTTCTTATTTTTTTTTTAATTTAGTAGATATTGACAAACATTAGTGTTAACAGGAAATAAAAAAAAAGAGGTTTTTTCCTTAATATTGGAAAATTTACTCATGATGTTCTAATTACAATAAGTAGATGAACTAGTTCTTTTAAAATACATATGTTTTTTTCCAATATTATAGAATATTTTAAAAGTTATAGATTCGTCGCAAAGAACACTCAATTTTTTCCGCAAGCTTTTTCCTTCTAACAACGTCTGCTGTTATAAATAAATACGCGTAGTTTTTCACCATTTTTAAAAGTTTGGAATATCGTTTTTCATCACGTATTTATCACTCGTGATAAGAGAAATTATTAGGCCTAAAATCATATGTATACTATGAATATATCAAGTACAATATGATGTATTCAATCCACGTACAACTTTTAATAGTATTTTATATTCGTTTGAATTTTTGTTACATTTTACTTTTCCAACATTTTCATTACAATTTTTACATTACAAATAACAGAAATAATGTATTTTATTACTAGACTTTTCGAATTTTTGACTTTTTAGTTCGCTAGACAATTCGTGGTTAGGAGGTAAAATTTTAAAACAATAAAAAAGTACCATAATTTTGTGTTTCATAATAACCAAAATATGACTAAGACAAATATTGTTTATTTTACTAATAACAATCTTGTTTTAGAAGCAATTTATATAAACACTTTAATAAAAACTTATCTACCCGCATAATTAATATGGAAAGCGAAAAGGAAGCTTTTAAGAATGTTTTTCCTGCAGTGATAAGTTCACTTCGGAGCGATCCTAAATTTAGTGAAATGCCCGAGGCCGCTGAATGGATGAAAAAGGTTTAATATAAAATATTTTGTTTACATCATAGATTAAAAATATATTATTATTCAAATTGAATTTCACATCGCGCGTAAACCTTATACTGCATCCCTGAATATCTCTCGTATTTAATTCGCGTCGTCATTAAAGTTACAGCGACTTTTGATAAAGTGAACGGATTTTAATCAACCAATTTTGTAGGTGGTAGAGCCCCACTGAAGCTATTTTTGGTTTCAGCATGAATGGGTCGGCCCCTCCGGGGTAGTACCATCCCTCTCACAGATAACCGACGTGAAATGATAGTGCTTGCATTGTTGTGTTTCGTTCGGTCAGTGAGAGAGCCGGAGGCCCACGTCCCTCTTTCCTTCTTTCCCTTTCCTTCCCTTCCCCCTTCTCCCATATACAGGCTGGCAACGCACTTGCGACGTCCCTAATGTCGCTAGTGTCTATGGGCGGTGGTGATCATTTAACATCACGTGAGCCACCAGTTCGTTTGCCTCCTTTGATATAAAAAAAAAACCAAGACTACATGTTACTCGAGGATATGCTTTATGATTTTGCATCACATTTTAGTGTGAACAGTAAGTACTTTAGCAGCGATATGTGTTCAAAGAAATAAACAGACTGAAAGATGGATAAATAGACAGATATTACTTAAAATGATTGAAGTATATTTTATTACTTACTAACTGACCCATGCAACTTCGTCTGCAACAAACACAAAAAACCTAAAGAAACCCGATTGCAGCGACATCTATCGTTTCCAATTGTGAATCCAAACTATCCAGGGACTCAAACTTATACCCAGTTGGTATCTGAGAAATTCTTTATATAATAAGCCTAAAATCTGTCACATATTAAGTACAGTTTCGTTTACACATATTTTTCAACTTTGTCGTGTTTCGTTCGGTCAGTGAGAGAGCCGGAGGCCCACGTCCTATCCTCTTTCCTTCTTTCCCTTTCCTTCCCCTCACCCTTCTCCCATATACAGGCTGGCAACGCACTTGCGACGTCCCTGATGTCGCTAGTGTCTATGGACGGTGGTGATCACTTAACATCACGTGACCCACCAGTTCGTTTGCCACCTTTGATATAAATATATATATATATATATATATATGTGGTTGATAATTATGCATACAAACGTCATGTACCCGTAGCTCAGTTGTAATGTGTTAGACTTTATACTAATCGATAGATTCCATGATACCTGTGATAAGTTTTTTCACAAAAATCTAAAAAGTACAGACACGTTATATTTCCATTCTATTATACGTACAGCTTATAGGAATCTAAAATTGCCATTTATTTATCGCTGAGTTATTTCAACTTTATACATACAATGTAATATGGGTTTATACTTAAGTTTGTGTTTTGCGTAACCATGCGGATCAGAATCATCAGAGCGGTCAAAGAGTTTGACAATAACTGTACATAGGTTATGTTTGAGAAACTACGAGTATATCAGCTTCCCGTATACACGAAGATCGGTCAAACCGTTTTTAACGTGGATATTCAAAGTGTCAAAAAAAGTTTATAACGTAAATTCTCCCTTTATAAAACGTATTTATGACTAAAATGTTCAAAAGAAAAGTGAATGTACACGCAGAACTATAGAATTATATGGATATATATTTATTTCATAGATGCTTGAATACACTGTGACTGGTGGAAAAAACACACGGGGATTAACAACAGTTATGACATACAAAATGTTACAAGACGAGGAGAAAATAACAGAGGAATCTTTAGATTTAGCGCGCAAACTGGGTTGGTGTGTGGAGATGGTAACAAAGATAATCACTTGTTATTTTATATTTTCCATTTTTATTAAGTTCAAATAAAAATGATTACATTCAGTTACATATATTACATATTCCTTGACAACATTTTCTTAAATATAATAGTTTTTTTTTTTCGAAATTTTAGAAAGTTTACGTGATCATTTACACGTGTTTTCTATGCAGTAATAATTTACGTCATTTTATTTTATCACTAGCTGTACCCGCAGGTCCGCACGCGTTTTTTTTAAATTGTATTAAAGAATTATTAAATTATGAAACTATGTACAATTATAGAAATTCTCTTTAAAAACTATGTAAGTACGACACAGACGCTACTGACAGTAACATGTAACGTATACATTAGATTAATATATAGATACTAACAGTGTAATTAATGAGGATTATCATAACCAACATATTTGGGACATTAACCGACCATATAACTACCTCAGTGATCACTTACACTGTACAAAGAACTAATGAAAAATGACTTAAAATTGGATAATGATATAATGTGCCAATATTGTCAATGAGATTATGGTCTAATATCTTATTAGGAATACCTCTTCTATCTTCAAAATTTCTAATAATAATAATTATATTAAATTGTAAACTATGAATGTGGTGACGTCTTAAATCTTGCATATATATAAATCAAGATATAATTTTTTTTATACTAAAGTGCGGTAAATATGCACATGTTTACAGTGAACAACATGTTTTGGTAACTTTCATATGGATGAAGTCGTGGGTAACAGCTAGTCTAAAATAGAATAACCTCAATTAATATTTATAAGGTTCGCTATCTACCAATGAAAGTCCTGTGAACATCTGTCTAACAGTTTTGGAGAAAGTTTTGTGGGCGAAAACACGGTTAACTGCTATTATAAACAAACATTACCTAAATTACTTTTATAAAGTCATCTATCTGCCAGAAAAAGTAACGTAATGATTGGTGTAACCGATACGGAGATAGCACTGCGTACAAAACCACGGTTAATAGCAAGAAGCATAAACTAAAATTGCTTAAATTATTTTTTATAAGGTCAGTTATTTGTCAGTGAAAAATCTCGTGAAGATCTTTTCAACCGTTTTGGAGCTAGTACTGCGAGCGAATCCACTGTTACCAGCAAGTATAAATTAAAATTGCTTGAATTACTTTTTATAAAATCGGCTATCTGCCAATCAAAGTTTCGGAAAGATCGGTCAAACCGTTTTGGAGATAATACTGCAGGCGAAGCCACGGTTAACCGCTAGTATAAACTAAAATTACTTGAATTACTTTTTATAAAATCAGCTATCTCCAATCAAAGTTTCGGAAAGATCGGTCAAACCGTTTTAAAGATAGTACTGCGGGCGAAGCCACAGTTAACAACTAGTCTAAATTAAAATATACTAAATTACTTGTTATGGTATCCGTTATCTGTTGGTGAAAGTTCCGTGAAAATAGGTTCATCCGTTTTGAAGATAGTATTGCAGATGAAGCCGCGGTTAACACTTAGTCTAATTTAGAGTAGCCTATGTTACCCGCAGTAATTTCAGCTATCTGCTAGTGAAAATCCCGTCAAAATCGGTGCATCCGTTTCGGAGATTACGCGGAACAAACCTACAGACAGACAGACAAAAATTTTAAAAATTGCATTTTTGTTATCAGTAGCCTCTATACGTTCATACCCAATAAGTGAAAAAAAATTATTTTGCTGTTACATACAGACACTTCATTTTTATTATATGTATAGGTATAATAGATTATACGTGTAATAAAACAACTGTCTTACAAAAAAAAAACTGTTTTTTATACAAACTCTAATCTCCTTTTTCACGACCTTATCGGTTGATTTCCTAAAAATCCTTACTTAGTAATCCAGTGAAGCTGTTAAGAGCTTGCTGGGTCAATAGCGTAGTCAGTTCGAGAAAAAAAAAACCTTTAGTGCTTACTTACAGTGTATACGATTACATGCAAATTTTTACTGCTCTAAGGTAGTCCGGTGAAGCTGTTAAGACCTTGCTGGGTCAATAGCATAGTCAATTCGGAAAAAAAACTGCCTTAAACCGTTAGATATTCAGTCAGTCAGTTATTCATGTGTACATTAAGGCAGGCCTTTTTTGTCAATTCTTTTTTGGGGTACGCTAATTTTAGATAATTTATGTCCATAATTTTTTTTACGTTCTTTACTACCGAGACAAACCACTGTGCGACGCTATAACTGTTCAAAAAATATAAATTAGTTTTTTTTTTATTATTTTAACTCTCATTTTTTCCAGTTTTTATGTGCAATTTTTGCAAAATGTTTGCCCCGAGTACCTCCACAAAAAAGCCCTGCATAAATGTGTATGCGTAGTGATCGTAATCACTTATTACAACGTGCTCTATACGGCGAATAAAATAGACAAAAATCTTCCAAGAATCACAGTGATTTTTTTTATATCATAGCAGGCAAACGAACAGGTGGGTCACCTGATGTTAAGTCATCACCGCCGTCCATAGACTCTTGCAACACAAGAGGAGTAGAAAGTACGATGCCTGCCTGTTTTTGTGGGATGGGGGAATAGGGGAGGGGAGAGGGAAGAGGGGAGGGCAGGTGGTCTTCCGGCGCTCTCACTGACCGAACGAAACGCAACAATGCAAGCACTGTTACTTCACGTCGGTTTTCTGTAAGAGAATGGCACTACCCTGGGCGAGCCGACCCATTTTTGCTGAAACCAGTAATAGCTTCATTGTGGCACTATCATCAATTTTTTACTAATTTCAAACTTTTTATAGTGTGGTTTTAATTTGAAAAATAGTTTCAGGCGTATTGTGTGATAGTAGATGATATTATGGACAAATCCATTACACGAAGGGGTTCACCGTGTTGGTATCGCAGACCAGATGTTGGTCTAGCTTGTGCCATCAACGATTCAATTATGGTTAACATTGCTCTGTTTCAAGTTTTAAGAACTCATTTCGCCCATTTACCAAATTACATCGACATGGTTCATCTAATGAATGAGGTGAGTTATTTAATTCATACTTGTGACACGATCACCCCCACACACGTGCACGCCTACACGCTTACACATGAAAGTGGAAGGGTTTACTTTTTCCCTCATCGAACTGAAAAACTCTTAATTTTCCGATAATAAATATATGGAGGAGTTGTTGAGGCGTGTATGCTTGGTACACATATACGTTTCAACGACTCATACATATATGAATAGTTAGCTAGGTTAACTAAGATAGCTCGCGATTTTGCATGCAACAGGCAACAGCCAAGCCGAGGTGTGCCGTGCACCCTTGAGCTGGTTGCCAAAATAAAATCGGCTGAGTGCCTTAAGCGCTCGCCTTAGTAGTCCGGTGAAGCTGTTAAGACCTTGCTGGGTCAATAGCGTAGGCATTTCGAAAAAAAAAAAAAAAAAGGAAAACTTGTGACACATCGTATAGCCACAGTATAAATATGATATAAATAACAGTATGGAAACTACATACAAACACTCGAAAACGGTACACTCACAGAAACATGCACATCAGTTTTTTTTCTCGATCTGACTACTCTATTGACCTAGCAAAGTCTTAACAGCTTCACCAGACTACTAAGGCGAGCACTTAGGGTACTCAGCCGAATTTATTTGACAACTACTTCAAGGGTGCTGGTACATCTCGGCTTTGGCTATTGCCTGATTCATGCAATTCGCGACCTATCTAAGCTAACCTAAGCTACATATTCATGCTTATATGAGTCGTTGAAACATATATGTGTACCAAGCATTATATACCTCAACAACTCTTATATATATTTCGTATCAAATAATTTTCTGAATTATATCAGTTCGTTTCGTATCGGATATAATTATTTAAACTATTTTAGGTCGACGAAAGGTTATAAAAGGTATTAGAAAACCGCTTAGGGTTCTCATCGATACGCATGTTTGTGTGAGTGTGCCGGTACGAACGCTTATAAGTAGTTTCCGTACTGTCTCTCATATGTATACTGTGATAAAGTTCTATACGACTTACTTATATTGGAACATTGAATAAAGGAATAACAGAAATTACAACTTTACAATCTACTAATGCAGAGTCATCCATAAATTACACCGCGCAGATTACATGTTTTTGGAAGTCTTTGTTAGAGTGTCACATTTATAAGGCCTCCCTGCCTCATGTACTGCCAATTTAAAATTATGCTTTTTGAGTAAAAACATAAAATGTTTATACTCTTTTTCAAACTATTGTTCATAAAATCAACTATACATCATGAATTTATTACATTCGTTGCTACTGAAGTTTAGAGTTTTAATAATTTACATTTTTATGTATGAACTTACGAAGCTTCTATATTGTGTTTTCCCCTTAATCACAATTCATTGACCACAACCGATCAGTATATGAGTGACGTAATTTATGGACGGGTACAAATATCGGGTACAAAAAATCGAGGCAGAGCAATTGTTAGTGTCGTTTTTTCTACAAACGTAGAATACGACCAAAAATAACATTTTTGAAAAGATTTTTATCTTGTTACGCCAAAGGAGTATAAATTCTAACGCGTGTATATAAGTACACACACACTTTTTTTTATCTAAATTATAATCTGTATTCTTTATATTTCATACTTTTTTTTTTTTTTATTGTAGCACGACAAAGTGACTGCCCTATGCCTGATGGTAAGCATAATACAATCCAAAAACAGTGGCGACCACCGAAAGACAGATTATCCATCGCTGCTCGCCGCTGTCATGTCGGCCATAATGACGAAAGTCATGCGGTACTGGATATGCACAGGCTGATCCCGAAACGCGACGCGCAGAAGCGAGTCACTATGACGGGCTTTTTCGCCATGTACATGGTGGTTGCGACCCAGTCGGGCTGTAAAACCCTACCACCCCGTTATCGCCATTGCCTCGTTCGTTGATCAGCAGGGTGCACCACGTGCAGGTGAGGTTGGCTTGGGTGTCTCAAGTTTTAAGGTGTTACTCGACACCTCTTACACCCCGAAATTGAAATTATTAACATTAGTCTAATTTTAACATTTATTGGTACTCCGAGTAATAATCATATACATTTTTATATAGTTTATTATTCAATCGGACATTAGTGGTTGCAGAAGTTCAATACAAAAAACCAATATTACATATCCACAGAACGCTATACTACACGTTGCTAGTATGGCGTAAGCGCAATATATCATGATTCACGAGCTTGTCACGGAAGTTTTTCCCCTACCAAAAATCGTTTCACAGGACTAAAGAAATTTTCACTACGAAAATCTCTATATTCCAGATATTTTTAGGTTAAACTTAGGTTGACTTTCGTACTAAATTCACCGCGCTCGCCAACCGCTGCAGTTGTCGCCTCGCGTTATCTTTTTTTCGCAAGTCTAACCTAACCTAGCCAAACAGAGACGACACTTGTATTAACTCAAAAGTTATCAAATTTGTAATATACAAAATTACCAATGATTGTTCAGAGGTGACAAATTTAACCTCAAAAATTTGATGATGATTATCTCAGTCACTATGACTTTCCGCGGGTAGGGGAAATCATCCCTTTCCCCCGCTGCTCTAACTCCCCTTGACCTTTATATCGAGATGCGAAATTCAAATGAAGCCCCCCATAACACCGCTTGCTCTTTTATGTCGGTCTGGTTAGGTTAAGTTAGACTAGTGAAAAAATATAATAATTGAAAAATGAATCTAAAAATTAATACAAAAGTACGTTTTTTTATTTAATAAATAAGGTAGCACAGTTTGAAATAAATAAATAAGCGAAGAATAAACGTTCCGTTGGTGAAAGAATGTTTTATGAATAATAATTATAAGTAATCTAATACACTTTGACGTCCTATAGTTTTATTCATTCTAGACGATATTTCACACCGTCATTGGACAACATTTGGATTACAAAACAGCACAAACCAAAAAAGACTACAGCCACTTCACTATAGACCGTTACTTCACTATAATTAAATACAAAAGCGCATACTATACTTTCTATTTACCGGTAACTTTTGGTATGTTACTTGCGGACGCCATGGACAAGGATATACTTAAACACGTGCTTCCCACTTGCTTGGAAATCGGAAAGCTTTTCCAGATTCAGGTAAACGTGAATTTTACCAGTTTGATTTGTTACATGTTTTATTCATGAGTATCTAGACGACCGAGCCTAGCTCGGTTCTTTAAAAAACATTTTTAAACTAAAAAAACTGTTAGGTTTGCCTCACAAACTGTGGCGTATTTTTTTTTTGCATTAGATATATTTACGCTTTCATCGTTAGAGTCAGAGTGCTTTTATATAACTTAGTATATTTACAATAAAAGGTGATAAAACCCAAATATGTTTTTCAAATCCATCGGTGTAGTCCAGTGAAACTGTAAATGCCTTGCAAAGCCAATAGCGTAGTCAGTTCGAAAAAAAAATCCCATCGTTAATTACCGGTTTTAAACATTATTTACTTTCTATATTATAATTTTAGAATAATATAGTGGTAGTTTTTTTTTTTTATTTTCGAAATGAAATCGCTGTTGACCTGGAATGGTCTTCACAGCTTCACCGAACTATTGAGGCGAACGCTAAAGGCACTCAGCCGATTTGGGATGTTTGGGTGACTAACTCAAGGGTGCACGGCACACCTCGGCTTGGGCTGTTGCCTGTTTTGTGCAAAAAACGCGACCTATCTGAACTAAGCTAAGCTAAGCTATCTAGATGTACGTATATGAGTTATTGAAGCATGCATGTTTACCAAACATGCGTACCTCAACAACTCCTATATGTATTTTGTGTTGGAAACGTTCCTCAAATCTATATAGGATAGGATAGGATAAGGAAAAATAAGGGTAGAACTCTTTATCGTTTATTTCTCTGAAAAAGAAAAACAGCGTGTAAGCGTGTAGGCGTGCACGCGTGTATAGGTGATGTGTACGGTGTTGTAGCAGTGATGTAAGGCTTAATATATAATGGTAGGTAATAATATTATCCTTACTCTAATTTTTTTTTTTGTATTTATGACAAAAGAAAAGATACATACATATATTTACAATAGGACTCTTCTCAGGAAACCGCTATTGAGGTTTAATCAAGGAAAGGTATTTTGGTAAACACGCCGACAAAATATATATATATATATATATGCATATTTAAGTTTTTCGAGGTAGTTCATTTATGAAATACCTTCTTAAAATACGACTGGCTTGTTTCATTTTACTTCCTTGTATTTCTATTATATAATCGGCTGATAGGGAGTTTAAGATTGAAGGAAGCATATATTTTCACGTGTGCATACCGTAGTAATTGTTATAACGACGTAGTGTGTACATAGGAACATCTGCCAAACTCCGCTGAGTCCGGTCGTATTCTTTTTTTAACCGACTTCGAAAAAGGAGGAGGTTATATGTTCGGGTGTATGTATTTTTTTTTTTTTTATGTATGTTAATCGATATTTCCGTCAATTGTGAACCGATTTTAATGATTCTTTTTTTGTTTGATTCGGCTATACTCCAAGGTGGTCCCATATAAATTTGAATAAAATATTCAACCCCTAAGAGGGTTAAATATCGTTTATTTGATTTTCACCCAGTTCGTGTCTACGTATTTTCGTGTACTTGAAACCGATTTCAACAATTTTATTTGAAATTTGATAACTGGGAACGGTGTTCATGAAATAAAAAAAAAAATCCAACCATAAGGGTTGAAAATAAAGGGATGAATAAAGCTTATATGAATAAATGAACTTCCCCATAAGCTAAATTTAATAAAAACTTGGAATAAACTGTTGTAGTGATAAGAATATCATTTAATCAATCCTGATTTGATCATGAAAATTAAGAAATCGGAATGGAACTCCTCAACGGCTTACAGCAGCTATCTTGTGTTTGGGTACATATGACTCATTTGATGAGGACTTACATGTGGGATTATGACTGTTGAGGCAATTCCCGTGAAACGGACATTAGGCAAGATGAGGTTCTGAAATTCGTTCACAAACAACCTAATTTGAACAGTTGGATCTAGTACGGTGTTTGTTTATCAAGTTATGAACTTATTTTATAATTAATTAGAACCATATAAATATATTTATATACACTAAAAATGGAAAAATAAAAATTTTTACAAAAAAAATTGAACCGACTTCGATATGAAAAACTTATAAAGCACTGAAAAGTGAAAAATAAATATATCATTAAATTAATCAAATTAAATAAAATATATGAATTTTTGCTCTACCTAGAGATATACTGGAAGTCGGTGCCAACCAAAAATCATATCTACATAGGTACGAAGTCCACTCTATATATATACATGTATATGTATAATGTAATATACTTTTCTACAGGACAAATTTGAAATTTCGGTTGGCACCGACTTCCAATATATCTTTAGGTAGAGCAAAAATTCATATATTTTATTTAATTTGATTAATTTAATGATATATTTATTTTTCACTTTTCAGTGCTTTATAAGTTTTTCATATCGAAGTCGGTTCAATTTTTTTTGTAAAATTTTTTTTAAGATTACTAAATCAATTTTACAAAACGGCCATTTTAATTTTGTCGAAGACATTCACAATTCGATAATGTTTGTAAAGATCATTTATACACTTTTATATGCCAGTATGCTTTTATTTGTGTTTGCGCTCCTAAAATTATCATTGCCATAACTGTTCAAATGATCATTACGATATGTCATACACGTTATCAGAGATATATTAAATAAACATTAATACGAGCGAAGTCGCGAGTAAAGATATGATTTCTATACTAGATTTTATACTATCGTAAAACTTAAATATTCTCCGCATACAATTATTGAATATTTCGAGTGCATGTATGCATATTTGTTAAACGATTTATGCGTAAATAATTGTAAACGGACTCTTTTACAGGATGATTTCATCGATTGTTTTGGAAATGAAGGCCTTACGGGTAAAGCAGGCACAGATATTCAGGAAGGCAAGTGTTCTTGGTTCGCAGTAAATGCGCTTTTGCGTTGTAGCGACACACAACGCATCGTATTCAAGGCTTGCTATGGAAGTGCTGAGCCCGCACATATACAGCGTATAAAACGTCTTTACGAAGAGTTACAGTTACCCGAAGTGTACAAACACCAAGAGCGTATCATTTACGACAACATCTCGGAACGAATTAACGCAATACCTTGTGAAATAACTCAACAACTCTTTAATAAGATTCTTGATAAACAATATCGAAGGAAGCAGTAACTATAATTTTATTTAGATTTCTTTTTAACATTGGGTACCTATTGTTCTTAATGTTCACAATAAGATACTATCTAAATACTTAATCTACACGAATAACATTGTGTTATTTCAATATTACTTATATCTATAATACATTTCAAGAACAATTCTTGTATATTTTTCTATTGTTATATATTTAGGATCTAGGAAACAGCGTCAGCGATTTCCGTGAAACTTGGTATGTAGGTGGTTTCGGGGACGATAAATCAATCTATTTCATTCATAGAAAACTTTTTTATCTGCGTTTTCAGGCAATGAATAAATATAGCTAGAATATAAAGGTAAATTTCTCTGCCGTTATTGAAACAAAAATAGCTTAGACCAGTGTTTCCCAACGTGGGACCCACGCCCCACAGGGGGTAATTTGGAAATGGACTCGACACGACTTTAACCTTTTCACTTTGAGTTATTTAAATGTATTGCTAGATATCGGTGATAAATTTAAAGAAAAAGGCAAGTTCTTAAAAAAATGCCGTAAATAATCATTAGGTATAATTTCGTTTGACGTTACCAAAATATCAACTGGGTAATTAGAGTCGTCAAGTAAGTTTTTCATTATATGTTTTGAAATTTTAGATACGATGTTTTGTTAACAAGTACATAGTGATCCTAAACTTATCATTTATATTTCCTAAGGGAACAAAACAATTTTAAAACGTTTCAAAGGGTTAAAATTATGTATTGGGAGGGGGGCATATACATTTTAGAAATAATAAGGTGGGGCATGGCCTAAAAAAAATTTGGAAGCACCGGCTTATATGAAAATTGGCTGCTTCGAAAATCCGTCTAACCCCAGTTTGAATCCGAGTGACAGCAAAAGCTAATTTTATTTATTTTTTGATAAAAAATGCTAATTTTGTGAGGCAAACCTAACAGTTTATTTTAATTTATAAATGTTTTTTTAAAAACTGGACTATGCTCGGTCATCCAGGTACTATTTTATATTTGGCTACTGAATATGACACATATCTAATCACACCTGTATTAGTGAAAAACCATAAAGATTTAAGCGCCATACAAACGAAAATAGACCTTATGATGCAAAGGTTAGCAAACAGATTGGCAGTATAAGGTTTAAAAAAATACTGGATTTATTACAAGATTTGAATAATTATAAATGATGTAATGTATAATTCCAATTATTATGCAAAATGTATTATTACATTATTATTTAATTCGTGTGTCCAACTTAGCTATTGTATTTATACTTTTAGGTTAGAAAAAATATTTTACATTAAATACTGAACTAAATATACATTAAACTACTACAATATGAATATATCAAATTAAATATTGAATAATTTAGACAAATGAATGTGATAACAATAGTTTTCAGCCAATTAACTTTACTATTATTCTTTCTCCTTATTTCATATAAAACTTATTTCAAGAAAATATACAATATTTTATCGATCATAAGAAAAAAAAAACGAAATATATTTTAAATTAGATATAATTTTTATGAAAATAATATCAAATACATGATAATATAAAAATCATATATAATCTGAATATAATTAAATATATTATTGTGACCATAGATTTATAGACTCATATGGTACATGTACTAAATGTCTTTGCCGATGGCGGGAAATTTAAATTTTTTTAAAAAAGCAGTTACTTGGATGGGCGATCGCCTGGAAATACCGGATGACGTTGGCTTTTCTTGTATACTTTTTTAAATTAAAATGTTTCTTTATAATACAAACATTTATTAAATTCATTAATATCAAAAAATTATTTGATATTTTAGGGGTTTTTGGCTTTAGCTTTGGGGGTCAATATTCGTTGACAGTTAATAACTCTGGTAGGTACTTGTTGCACTACAGAGAGTGGTATAGGGATAGCAATGCTTCCCAAAAAATTCAATCATTAAATCGATTTGCTATGTAGTTTAAAACATCGAATTAAGAAAAATTTGAGTTCTAGGTTATGATTATTGGAAAATCGATTTCAAAAATTAATTTTGATCTTTTAATCGTAAAAAATACAACATAGCGGTATTTCATCGTCCTTAATTATAAGTAGCTGGGCGACCGTGCCTAGCTCGGTTCTTTAAAAAACATTTTTGATTGAAATCTTAGTAAAAAAAAGTTTTCTAGGAATAAAATCTAGCTAGATCAATTTATCGTCCCCGAAACTACCTACATACTAAATTTCACGGAAATAGAGGACGCCATTTCCGAGATCATGAATATATACAAATATAAAAATATACAAGAATTGCTCGTTTAAAGGTATTAGATAGATAAGATCGTATAGCTTAATATAATTTTGCAAAAGAAAACTATAACCAAGCGTTAGTTTAAATTAATCATGTTTTTAGTTAACATGCATAAAGGAGATTTTGGAGGGATCTTGAAATGTCATGTAGTTGTATTTATATTTTATTCATAATCTTGTATCATTTGGCTCATTATTATGTAATATTAGTGGGGTTCTACGTAATATAGTTTGGTTATTATGCAAAAGTGAAGTGAATCGGTGATAATACCACGGAGCATGGATTCTGACTTGCCACAAAAACTCCTAGGAAAGTTCTAACAAGACAGCCACCATCTTGTTAGTTCATTGAAACTATATCAAGAAAATTGTAATATCTTTACTTACTTGACAATGGCAGTAATAGTCTACTAGAAGGTTGGCAAAAATAAAATAGAAAAAGACATGTTATATAAACGATTAAAATTGGACGTAGTCCATTTTGAAATGTAACTATTCATATGATGATGTTTAATTGTACAATATAATGAATCTACAAACATTTTTTTTTCACACGGTGTAAATATTAGGTCTTTACCTATGAAATTGCTGTTTTGTATGAAAAAATTTAAACGAATTTTTTTCATGTATTTTTTATTTGTATTAATCGAAGTAATCACCCATGCAATCAATGCAACTTTGCCAACGGAGTGGCAGTTTATTCATGCCCTTCTTAAAGAAATCAGCTGGACGTGAGGCAACAGATTCTTTAAAAGCATTTTCTACTGCCTCTCGGGTATTGAATATTTTTCCCGCGAAGGAGTTATCCAAATTCTGGATAAAGTAGTAGTCTGTAGGTGCAAGGTCTGGTCGGTAGGGCGGATGATGGTGAACTTCCATCCCCAGTTCTTGCAACATGGAGACAGTCTGCTGTGCAGTATGAGGTCGCGCGTTGTCGTATAGGAGCAGCGAAAACGAGCGATTGACCAAGGCTGGTTGGAGATGTGCCAGCTTCTCCATCATTGTGTTCAGTTCTTCACAATACACATCTGCAGTAATGCTCACCCCGTTTGGTAAGAAGCTGTGATGAATCACACCGGCGCTAGACCACCAAACAGTGACCATCACTTTTCTAGGGGCAAGTGTTCGTTTAGGGAATTGTTTATCTACAATACTGAATTCCTACAAAAAGTCCCTGAACAGTTCTAATAAGACGGCCACCATCTTATCAGTTCATTGACATGATCTCAAGAAGCTTCTAATAATACTACTCAACAATGGCAGTAATAATCTAGAACCAAATAACACAACATTATGAACATAATACAAATTCCACTATACGACATTCCAAGATCCCATCAAAAACTCCTAATGTTCATTTTCCTTAGTAACAAAAAATGTGAATTCGAAGGCTTAAAGTAGAAACGGAGAACGAATGCAGGAAAATAAATATTTTATTTATTAAGTATAAATTAAGGGAATTGAGATCACACAATCATCTAATCATAAAAAAAAATTTAATTGTGTAAACAGTATTCCCATATTCGAATACGATGAGCTGATTGTAAATTATTTTATGGTTTTATTTCTATTCACACGCGTTAGACGAGAAACTTAAAATAGTATTCTGAATATTTTTTTTAAAGAATGAGTTGAATACACTATGGAATTGGTAGACATTCATTTTAGCAGTGATATAAAAAACCCCAGAATCACACTTAACGTCTCACAGCCAGCACACAAAAATGAGTGCATAATTTTGGATTATGCATGAATTTCAAATATTCTCGCGTCGCTGGCGTCCTTGTAAAAACAACTTTAAATCATTTAATATCATATAAGGTTGATTTTGCAAAATCATAAGGTTATCGCATAATTATAACCACGTATGTATATTGGCCTCACACAGATAGAATGTGAAACAAAGCCGGTATGGTCTTGGGTCGTCTCCATCATTTGCTTTGTCATAAGAGTAAAATGTCCCTCAGACATAAACTCACTTTATATAAAACTTGCATCCGTCCGATTATGACGTACATTTGTCCGCTCTTTGCACACGCGCAAAATCGTATTCATAGGTTGCAGATTCTCCAGAACCGAGCCCTACGTAAAATCACCGGTGCCCCATGGTACGTCCGGAATAAGGATCTCCACAGGGAGCTGGAGATGCCTTCTGTCTGGGCGTATATAAAATCACTCACACGTAGGTATTTCGCAAAAGCCGCGAATCATCCCAGTCCATTAGTGGTATCCGCCGCGAACTATGAATCCGTACCCGGCGCTGCGCATTTTGAAGACGACCGCGACACATTTTTACTGACTCTCTTCATTCAATCACGTCAGCGAACGATCAGTACCAGTCTGTCTCTTCAAACAGAGCGTGTTCACGCCCACGCCGGCGTAATCACAGATCACGCCGCCGTGGTCTGAGGGTAAATTTCGCTCCCAAGAGAGCGTATTCACACCCACGCCCGCGTAACCACAGATCACGCCGCCGTGGTCTATGGGTAAATTTCACTCCCGCACACCAGATTAAGCCCCCCTCGGCAGCGGCTCAAGCCTAGTTCCGTTCCCTCGCCGTAGAGCCTTAGAGTACGCTGCTCACGCAATACAGTGACACAAAACCTTACATCACTGCTACAACATCACACACATTACCTATACACACGTGCATGCCTACACGCTTACATGCTGTTTTTTTTTTCAGAGAAATAAAGGACAAAGAGTGCTACCCTTATTTTTCCCTATCCTATCTTATCCTATATAGTTTAGAGGAATTTTTCCGTCACAAAATACATATAGGAGTTGTTGAGGCACGCATGCTTGATACACATGCATGTGTCATTAACTCATATACGTATAATTAGATAGCTTAGCTTAGCTTAGCTCAGATAGGTTGCGATTTTTGCACAAGACAGGCGACAGCCCAAGCCGAGGTTTGCCGTGTACCCTTGAGTTAGTCGCCCAAACATCCCAAATCGGCTGAGTGTCTTCAGCGCTCGCCTCAATAGTCCGGTGAAGCGGTGAAGCTTACCAGGTCAACAGCGTTTTCATTTAAAAAAAATGTATATTGGGGAGTTTTTGCGGCTGTTTAGAGCGCTATTTTTATTCGACACCGTGCGTCTTGTGCGTAATTCAATGTTTTATATGTCAGTGGTTTTCAGCATTATTTTGTTATGTTTCAATATATATTAACACTGCTAATAATACACAACAAATATTATTTTTTAAGAATGCATGATAGTCACTACGATCGAAGAGAAAATAATGTTTTAACATTTCTCTCTCACTCTCTTTGCATAATTTCGTTTACATTAAAAATATACTATCTCATTCTCTCGCAGTCTATAAGCTGTCTATACATTTATAGGTATCGCATTTTCGTTTAATAAAATTTAATTCACATCTTCAAAAGAAGTTTCACTTCAAAAATCGAATCACTCAATCATTGAATACTTTTATATTGTCGGAGATAAATCTACGGAATCGATATGTTGTTTAATATTGTTAAAAATAATATAAGCACGGGTAAATATTGTTTTTCAGTTATTTAATTTCTAATCGTCATCCTTAGTCTGTAGTCCAGAAGATACTATAATCTGTAGTCTCCCATCATGCATGCATCATCAATCATAAAAAAAATCGATGTCGTAACATTGATATTTGCAATAATATTGCAAATAATTAATATGCAAAAAGTTTAATTCAGAACATAGATGTTTTTGAACGATATATCGATTTTTTTTACAAAAGGTACATTAAATAAAATATAGCTATTCTACTCTTAATATTTCATGAAATGAAATTCAAAAACAATAATTTTAGTAACTTTATGCCTAGTAACCGGTACCGTTCGATGTTTTAAAACACCTATATATTATTTTCAACCTTACGTGTGACTGAGGAAGAGAATGGGTAACTAATATAATATAGGCTGTTCAAAGGGTTTCGACATAGATAAAACACATTAAAACATCTATGTTTATGAACGATACACCAACCAAACATGTAAGTATGATTCGCAATCTTACGTGTAGCCAAGGTTGCAAGAGCGTAGCGAACACAATAAATTTCGTTTCATATATAGAAACATTATTCTTACAAAGCAATGTAATTTGATATTGATGTTTATATCAATATATCGATGTTTTAAAACTTTTAAAATATTGATGTATTGTTTGCATCCCTGTCATACGTTAGTAATTATAGTCTTTGTATCCCTGTTGCCATTTTAGCAACTTTGTCGCTAGATTTAGTGGATTTTGGGTATGTTTAACGACTTTTTTTTTTCAAGCTACCGACTTAAAAAAAAAATTAACGAATTCTGACGACTAATTGAATATTCAAAATACATAAATATTCTGGTACTAATTTCAATGTAATTACTGGTAAAAACATGAATTGCTATTGTTCGTTTTGGAATTTAACATAATGACGTTCGATCTTGGAATTTAATCGGTTAGGTGCCTCTCATTCTATGAAATGCTATGTCAGATATCGTTTTATCTTTTACTTTTATTTTACTACCACCGCCAAGAGAAAAAAAACAGTTACCATGTTCTGTTTTTGCAAAACAAACCTGTCTTTTTTAGTTTCTTTGTTCAATTATCGTCATTGATATCAAAAATTATTTGTAAAAATGGAAATCTCTTTAAAAAAGAAGGTTTATGCTCAAAAGTAAAATAAATAAAAGTATAGACTAAAATGGAAACCACAATAAGAGTTATAATGTAGCTGTAACCTGTTATAACTGATCCAAGTAAAGCTTTTTTTCACAGTGAAATATTTGCAATATTGTATTTTCACCATATTTTTTATCATGGAATCTTATTAATTAAATATTTAGTTACTTCCGGCGGATTTTATTTTTCAAAATCTAGCGACTTTTTAATTGACATCTGGAGACTTTATGACTTAAATGGCAACACTGCTGTGTATTTGTACGTCTGTGATTTGTACTATTGTAATTTGGTTTTTGGTTGGTAGTAGGCCTGTTGATATTTTTAAAAATATCGGATTTTCGATATATCGATATTTATGAAAATATCAATATCGGACCTCGATATATTGGATAAAAATATCGATATTTCGATATATATCGGCTATGTTAAAAAAAATGTAATTAAGCTTAACACTGATTTACAGTTTTTAATCCAGTATATTTGTACAGTTTATACCATATATGTTTTAAAATATAACTGTACAGTTCTAAGAGCCACTTGCATAAACGTCATTCAATCATATTGATAATCGTCATCATTATTGTTTTATCTAAATAAGATAATTTTGTGTACCAATATTTTTCAGTCCATCAGTTACCAAGTTTTTTAAGTAGTGGTAGTCTACTAGTTTCACTAGAAGAATAACATTTCGATGTCTGCTGCTTCGAACCCCGGTATGTATTAATGAATTTTACAAAATTCGCGTACACTTACTAATTTAAATTGGTAACAGTATCGTCTGACAGTCAAGGAAAACCCCGTGAGAAAAACTGAGCCTGAGAAATGTTCTGGTAGTATTACTATATGTGAGAAAACGTACAATAGTGGTTATCTCAGAGTTTGAGATTGCCAATACGCCGTGGGTTAGTGTGGTGATTATGTCCATACCTTCTTTCAGGAAAATGTCTGTAGCTCTACAGTGGCTCTCTTACATGCTGATGGTAATGAATATTTTTCAGCAAGAGATTTTTAAAAGCATGCATCTGAGTGCTAGGTTACAAAAGAAACGGATAAAAAAAACTGTACGCGGCAGACCTGCATTTGTTAAGATGTATGGTGTAACTAGAAGTGATAGAATAAAAACGTATCAGATAAAGTTTGAAAACATAACTAAAATAGTTTTAAGTATGAAAATGAATAGATATAAAAGGAGAGGAAACCGAAAAAAGTATGGATAAAGTATGTAAAAATAACATATGTAATAGGTGTGAATTCTGAGATTGTATCTGACTGAGGAGACTGGAAAATAAAAACATAATGTATCGATTCAACCTAGGTGGAATAAGGCTAAAAAAATGATTATGAATAAAAAAATATCGACCGCCGATATCCAAATTATAATATCAAAATATCGATATATCGCCCAAAAAATATTATTAAAAATATCGATATTTTAAGATAATAATATCGATATTTCGATATATCGATATTTTATCAACAGTCCAACTTGGTAGTTCGTCTTGTAAGTAGCTGATGAGAGATTGTTTTTATAATATTTTTGTCGGTTTTTATACATACATGTGTGTGATTCCTATGTTTAATATGCCTAAATGAGTTAAAAATATATTAGTGTTCAGTGCAAAAATTCACCAGGATCCTTGTTACTACGGTGAAGAATACTTCCAGAGAAAGCCGTCACGTAGCTTTTGACATGAATACTAATAAAATTCTTCGATTTATAAATAGAAGTAGAAAGTTTTGTGTCAACTATGGAGATTCATATTGGTAATATATAATATTAAGTATGAATACTACTGAATTAACTCATCTATTAATTGAATAATAGTGAATTCATTCAATTATAATGTTGTTAAACTTAATACTGTAATGTTTTAATTGTGTATAAAATATATGGAATCATCAACTTAATTGATAGATTAAAAAGGGATTAATATTATAATAGAAAAATCTACAATTAAATAAATAGTCGGATAAGCACAGACCATACTGAATTACTGATAATGTCAATTTATTATTAACGAAAGCAACTGCTGATGGTGTCCTAATATTTTAAAGAGAATTATAACCGGAACAGTTTTGGTAACAAATATTTATGACAACATTATTTAATTGAAAGGCATCTTCATCAATGTGTCAATAAACCAGTCATTGTATTCCTAAGATCCTAACTACTTACTATTGTAAATGCAAAAATGAGTTTGCTTGTTAAGTTTGACTAGTCAAGTCATCATAATTAAATTTTGCATACACTATATCATAGGTATGGAAAAGAACTTTGAGTACTTTTTATCTATAGAAAAATTCTGTTCTCAAGGAATACAATATACAGTTTACACCGGATATAACAACATTGAGTGTACCATAAAATTTGGATGTTATATCTGGTAGTTGTTATAAGCAATACACACAAGTTGTGCACGGAGTTTCGCCGTTAAGATAGGATACATAAGCCATCTTCGAGTGCACCAGCACCGTTTCTATGATTAAGGGTCAAAGTTGTCGCCATGGCCGAAAGCGGTTGGAGCAATCATCATCATTCATCATACACAAGTTTTCATATTAATTGTCATATGTATGTTTTATTAATTCTTAATAAAAATGTTTATTCTAAAAAACTTGCTGTGACAACAGTGCAGCTTATAGGCTACAAACAGTTTTTAAAGTAATTGGTCATTTTGGTATGTTTTTTTAAATGAGTCTCAAATATATTTTGCACTTTACATTTCATTCTCCTGAGGATTGCTTGATTATCATAAACATAAAACTCTTGATTATCATAAACATAAAACTCTTCATTAAAAGCAACAAATTTTAAAGAGAAAACACACAATCAAACCCAAAACTTATTTATTGAACCTTTCATTCACACTGTTAACTATTGCACTAAATAAGTTGTGAAACATGCAAAGCCGAATGGCACAGAGCACTCAAGAAGTTCGGATAGGGTGGGAGAAAGTGTGTAGGTAATAATAAGTCAAAACATTTCTTCACAGATTAGAGCAGGTTTGAAAAGTGTTCCTATTGTTTTATTTTGTTGGTACAAACACAGCAGTTGGTGGTTATACTTAACCAATATCTGTAAAGTTTTTTTCGCTCTAAGAAATATAATGCTATATCCAATATTGTTATAGGTGATATGATTACTTAGCTGTTTAAATAGGGATTTGGCCAGGACTTTGCCATTCAGTCGTAATAACCTGATCATTAGTTATAAACAATGTCCTTATATTCAATTTCAACTGTATTTACATTCACATGAGTACATCCACTGGTAGCATGTTATATGATAATAATCTTCAACTAAAATCTAAACATGATATATCTATAGTAATTAAAAATTTATAATTATATATCATTTTGTAAGAAGAATTAAAAACATTACGTAAAGCATAAATCTTATCACATAAAGCCTTCTATCATAATACCACATCAGACATAAATTATGGTTATTATAATGAAACAAACACTTAAAGTTCAATTAACAAAAAAAATATGAATATGCTCATTTGGTTACCATTACAATGCTGTTATTCTTTAGTGAACAAATTAATTATCACTTCCATTATACCTTGATCTCTTACTTCATTGTTAAATGTATAATTTATAAGTAAATGTATAAAGTAACATTAAAGTCAAGTAGCAGTGTTTTTATTTTTTTGGCTTTAGAAGGCATTATCATTCAGTCAAAACCTTTATAAAATTATACCAATTTCAAAGCTGTGAAGAAAAGAGGATTCTTATTGGAAGCTTGCTATTGTAGAACGTAGTAATAACTTGTATTTTCCTGTAAAAAAGCCCCAACTAGAATCTACAAAGGTGATGGATACTATATTGAAGAAGTCATAAAGGATTGTTCAATTTTGAAACAAGATTTTTTTATTGAAATAAATATATTATGTAATGTAAAAATGTAATCATCATTACATAGTAAAAAACTAAGACCCCTACTGCATCTGTTTGTCTGTTTACGATACATTCAAAAACTACTAAACAGATTTTAATTCTGTTGTCATCAGTAGATAAAGTAATTCATGACTAATGTTTTGGTCTATAATTTGTCAAATATTTTTTAATAATCAGCGTGGGACATCAGTGGGACATCATCTTCTTGGCCTGCTACTAAAATAATTCATTTTAATAAATAATTGGGGTGTTATATTTATATATCCCATATACTTTTATTAATAATTAATTATATTCTTACAGTTTCAGTTATCATGGAGCGAAAAATATGTCAACAAATGTATCAATATCACATATGGATAAAGTGAAACAAACATTCCAAAATTCTTGGCAGGATATCCTTCATTGTATAGCAACAAATCAAAAGATTTCTCAATTGCCAGAAGTGGGTGTTTGGGTCCAAAAGGTAAATATACATGTGCGAGATGCCTTAAAAAATGTACAGAAGTAATACCACATTATTTCAGTAAATTTTCTGTTAGTTGAACCTTAATAAGTTCAACATCTAGACAATACAGTAGAAATGTTTCCTATCTATCCTCCAAGTTATAATGTCACCATTACCAAAACATTTCAGCACTCAACCAATCAAAATCCCGATTAGGCCTCCCACGGCAGCGGCTCAAGCCTAGGTTCGATCCCTCGGTAGGGAGTCCTTGAGTGCGTTGCTTGCGCGATACGGTGACACACAAATATACATCACCGCTACAACACTACACGATCACCCCCACACACGTGCACGCCTACACGCTTACACATGGAAGTGGAAGGATTTTATTTTTTTCCTTTATCGAACTGAAAATAACTCTAATTTTCTGATAATAAATATATGGAGGGGTTGTTGAGGCGTGTATGCTTGGTACACATATGCGTCTCAACAACTCAAACATATATGAATAGTTCGCTAGGTTAGCTAAGATAGATCGCGAGTTTGCATGTAACAGGCAACTGCCAAGCCGAGGTTAGGGATGTGAGTTTAATGAAAAAAATCGATTAATTAGGAATCGATTTTTCTTTTTTTAAATAATAATCGATTTGTTAAAAATCGATTTTATTGAAAATAAATAATCGATATTTTCAAAAATCGATTTTTATAATATCTAAAAATAGACATGCTTTCCATATTCCTATAATAAACCTAAAGATTTAAAATAGCAATTTATCAGATTAAGAATCACATAAAATTATACGTACCAAAAATAACCAGTTCAAAACAAAATAAAAGTGAATGTTCCTTTAAACTTTCAAGGTAAAGAATATAGAAACTAAATACCATAGAAATTTTCTGTACTATTAAACATTGTATCGTAATAAAAATGAAATGATCAACATCCTAACAAAATGACAACATTATTAATTCTAACTGTAAAATTCAAAACAATGAAGTTCTCTTTTAAATTTTCATATTAATCATAGTGTGACTGAGAAAATTAAAATTGAAGAATTTTTTTTATTGAATAATTTCAATAATAATTTATAGTTTTGTAAACTTATCGATGTCGAGTTTACCATAAGACATTTTTAGTAAACATGTTGTACTCGCATGACAGACCTTTTTAGTTTTATTGAAAGTTTTAATTTTACAGAGAGCGGTATTTGGCTGTCATAAGAACCACAACAATCATTATAAGATATAGTTACACATGTTACTTGTAAAGCAATGGGATGTTTTCATTCTATGTTCTTTTTAAATTTGTAGTTTCACTACAAAATTTTTCATTCTATCGAACAGGACATGCATATTACTGTGGTATTATTCTTTTTCGTTATAAAATACTTTCGCCAGCCTCTTTTAGGTGTTTTGCGGCTAGAGAACATTTTAAATTTTTACAAACATATTATCTCACTATGCTCACTCTTCAATTGTAAATAATAATGAACTTATTTTGAGTTTTTTTCATCCGTCGCATAGATGTTTATAAAAATCGATTAAAATGCGTAATTTATATAATCGATTTCTAAAAAATCGATTAATATGAAAATAAACATCGACAATAAAAAATCGATTATAATAAAATAAAAATCGATTTAATTAAAAATCGATTATTTTTTAACATCCCTAGCCGAGGTATGCCGTGCACCCTTGAGCTAGTTGCCCAAATAAAATCGGCTGAGTGCCTTAAGCGCTCGCCTTAGTAGTTCGGTGAAGCTGTTAAGACCTTGCTAGGTCAATAGCGTAGTCAGTTCAAAAAAAAAAATCCAATCAAAATAATCTATTTTTTCTACAAACTACTTCACTATGTATTCTCCCTTTCCATTTATAATAAAAAATCTTTTAACATCTATATTTTATAAGTGCATATTTCTAAATATACATTCTTCATAAGTGCCTTTTCAGGGCCTAAATTGAATGAAGATTATTTTGATTTGATTTGATTTCAACCCTGGGTAATGTTTTAATCAACTAAAAGATTATATTAATATCTCCATTACTTCCATACAAATCAACTAATGGTACAAACCATATTGACACACATACCTACAAAAAACGTGATATGTGTGTACTAAATTTAGTACATATTTAAATAATAGATTTAGTACTCATTTAAAGTTAGTTACATTCATTGTTAGAATACTAAAGACTCGCTGCCCCAATTGAAGACCACATATTATTACCTAGACAAATATAATATTACTGACAAATTCTACACATAATAAGAGAGTTTGTTTAAATTATTTTATTACCAGTACTTTTGTGTACACTGCTTGTTGATTTAAATATTTTATGACCAGATTTTGCCATCCATTCTTAATGCCTACTAATTTTTTTAATATTACTTTATATTACGCTATATTTTATGATTGTATATTTTTTTAGTAATCATTACACATGTTCTGTTCTATCTCTTAAATATGCTTGCTTCCTCAAATAATTCGCGGGGTGGTAGGGTTATACAGCCCGACTGGATCGCAACCACCATGCATATGGCGAAAAAGCCCGTCATAATGACTCGCTTCTGCGCGTCGCGTTTCGGGATCAGCCTGTGCATATTCAGTACCGGGTGACTTTCGTCATTATGGCCAGCATGACAGCGGCGACCGACAATGGATAATCTGTCTCTCGGTGGTTGCCGATGTTTTTGGATTGTACTATGCTTAACATCAGGCATAGTGCAGTCACTATGCCGTGCTTCGATAAAAAAATAATAATAAAGAGGATTCGTAAATCTGCAGCCAAAGAGTTTACAAGTCTGTACAAATCTGAGATCATTCATTTATTCCCCTTTGTATCTTCTGATAGTCACTCTGTTGTGTACAGCTAAAGTAATGACTTGATAGCACTTCGTATCCTACAAAACCTATATACCACAAAGAAAAAAATAACTATGGTTAATTTCCAAAAATGTAAAACACCGCCTTACTTTTTTAAAATGAATTATTGCTTTAAACTAACAACAGTAATAACTTTTCACCCCTCTAGCTCAAATTTAGGTAGGATAAAATCTTTATCTCTGCAAAACCAACATTTATCTACAAAAAAATTCTTACTCAAAACCCTTTAGTCCATTGAAATGTTACAATTTAAGGACTGAATATTGCACTTTTTAGAGGACGCAATTTTACTTTTGGGACATGTGTGGGGGTTCAATAGAAGCTTAACGTCAAGTTTATGGGGTCGCCACCCTTATCCCCCGGCCGCCATCTTGGAAAAAGGGGTGAATACACTTTTTTCGCGATATCTCGGAAACTATGCGTCTTACAAAGACATTGTAGTCATAATTTGTAGCAAATTATATTGCCTACAAATTGTTTCTATAACTTTTGGCCCTAAATTAGATTTTAAAGAAGATATATGCAGAAAAAGTGAGAATTTTTTTATAAATATTTTTGCTCTATAACTTTTTTTATACATGTTACAAAAAAATTACCTCAGACCAATCTTGTAGATGATCTTTTGAGGATTTTTTCCCTATAGTTTTTTTTTAAATTCCATTCATTTAAAACGCTGGCACAGCGCTCCAAAGTTGACCGAGTTCATCAATGCTCATGAGAATCCCGCTCGAAACGGAATGTTTAAATTACTTTTGATTTTTATTTATGTAATTATATTCTTACAAAATTTTTGTTAAGTTCCTACAACTTTACTAATTCATTTCTAACTCTTTTCTTTACCATAGAACTTACCTTACCTGTTAAATTTGGTGATTTGCTCTATCTTCATGCTTTTTCAGGGTGTCTTACAACATCAGCAGCCTATAATATGGGGGAATTAAAATTTATAAGAATTATGGAGAAACATCCTGAATTAGCTGGTGGTACCGCGCTATTCCTGAGTGAGAAAGTCTATCCATCTTTGCTCACTCTTGTTGGCGAACATTTCAATTGACTGCTTTGCATTATGAAACCTCTATAACTTCTTAATTTATTTCTGACTTACGTGATATGCAACTAAGGTGTTACTATATGTTGTATAAAGTCTAGATAATGATATACTCATTCCAATTTTTTGTCACAAAGCTTATGTATTACATATATGTACATTACAGGTATTAGAATACAATTTAGCTGGTGGAAAAAAATTTAGAGGAGTGACGACAGTACTTGCCTATGAATTGTTAGAAAAGCCAGAAAATATAACAGACGATTCTCTGAAATCAATACATATTGCAGGATGGTGTACTGAAATGGTAATAAAAATAAATAAAAACATGCCAATTTGATTCAATTTAATTAACTCGATATTTGTTAAAATTCTTTAAATTTTTAACAGTTACAATCATATTTGCTGATCGTCGACGATATAATGGATGGTTCCACGACTCGTCGGGGTGTCCCATGCTGGTACCGCAATCCAAATGTTGGCATGGGCGCCTTGAATGACAGCATCCTAATCTACACTTCACTTTTTGAAATACTTAAGAGATATTTTGATAATACACCACACTACAGCCGTATAATGGAATTGTTCAATGAGGTATACATGATCACATAATTTATAAGTTAATAAATGAGTTTTTGGCGGGATTTTATTCTGTCATGAAATGGATTTTATATTTTATTCATAATCTTTTGTTATTTGACTATATATTCTGTAAATTTAGTGGTGTTTTACGTAATATAATTAGTTTATTGTGCATAAGTGAAGTAAATGGAAAATAATATCACAGAGCATGAAATTCTGAGATACTACAAAAACTCCCTTGAAGATTCTAACAAGGGATCCACCATCTTGTTAGAATATTGACTCACACGACGCTTAATATTGAAATGATGGCAAGTCGCTTGTAATATTATTGATTACGCGACAATAGCAGTAATAATCTGAAAGATTGATTGCCAAAAATAAAGTTATAATGAAGTTAAAAAAAGTTAATAAATCATGAAAAAGTTGTACATATTACCATATAAGTTACTAGTTATTAGTTTACTAGTCACAACTTCGCTTACATTAATATAGACTTTGAAATTAAACTACAGGTCATGTCACTTATTCATAATGTAGCTTTATATAGGTGTTATTTTTTAATAATTATTTTTCTACTTTATCCATTACAAGCAAAATGTCAAATCTTTTTTCTTTATAATAGTAGTATGGCATTATGTATTCACTCAGAAAGGGAATAATATTTTGCTTTTCATCATATATTTCCATAGCTGGTATATAAATCGGTTCCTACAACAGTGCAGTTGCCTTTTGACTGTTTTTTTATCAGAGCATGAAACATTGATTATACTGTACCTGGTGATAAACACAAAGATATCCAAAACAACAATGATTACAACTCATAGCGAGTCAAGCAACTCAGTCATTCCACCATATTTATATTGTTACCGTACATTATATAAAACAAAGTACCTTACCTCGTCTATCTGTCTGTTGTAGTCCGGTGAAGCTGTTAAGACCTTGCTGGGTCAATAGCGTAGTCATTTCGAAAAAAAAATTCTATCTGTTAGCGATTAACTCAAAAACTACTGGTAGGAGTTTTCTACGGTTTTCACTAATAGATAAAGTGATTGATGAGGAAGGTTTAGGTATATAATTTGTCTTTTTTTTTACTGTTAGGCGGAACAACGTCCGCTGATCCCGCTAGTAATACTATATATTATAGGTTGAAAGTTTAGACAGTACCAATATTAATGGAGTATAATCTGCACTCGATTCTCGTCCTAAATCAATTTAAAAAATAACTGCTTAATATTTGACCTAGGAATTTAGAAAAATACAAAAATTATACGCAATCTTTTACACTTTTATATTATAGCACAGTGTCAATGACCGTCTGGTGTTTTCACTTCTATCTGAAAGTATACATGGGAAATGTAAGAACAAAACAAACGGGTTTCTTGTCCGTTTCATTATCGAAGGTTACAAACTTCGGGTCGCTCCATACTGCTTTAGGCACCGGTCATTTCACCTAGGTTTATTACAATTGTGGTTATACTTTTGAAAGTCTTCGAACAAACTCAAACTAAGGTTCTCTTCGTTATTTTTTTAATATTTGTTTTGATATTATTAATTCATATGTTAGATGTGTCCATGAAGTATTTTACCCTAGGACACTGCGATTGTTTAGCCTTTCACCTGGTATACACATAAGCACACCAATAAAATTATTTTCAATAAAACTTATTTCCATATAAATGTATTAATTTTCCAGACACTGCTTTATACTAGTATGGGTCAGCATTTGGATTATACAATGGCTCATAGAAATAAAAACGACTACAGTCTGTTTACGATAGATCGTTATGAATCTATAGTTAAACACAAGACTGCATACTATACCATAAAGTTACCCGTATTTTTGGCGCTACTTCTAATGAAGGATGCAAATAAAACGCCTTATGAATTAATCGAAAATATTTGCTTGGCTATAGGAATACTTTTCCAAATTCAGGTAAATTATAATTGTTTAATTTTTGCTTTTATTAGATGTCTAATCTATATCGGTTATTTAGTGCGAAAGTTAACAGCATGAATTGATAAGTTTTGGTTTTTATTGTGTGTTTTCTCTTTAATATTTTTTGCTTTCAATGAAGTGTTTAATGTTGATGATAATCAAGCAATCCTCACGAGAATGAAACGTAAAATGCAAAACATATTTGAGAGCCATCTTAAAAAAACATACCAAAATGACCGATTACTTTAAAAACTGTTTGTAGTTTATAAGCTGCACTGTTGGCACTGCAAGTTTTTCAGAATAAACATTTTTATTAAGAATTAATAAAACAACACATAACTGCTATTCCAGTTTCAACTTACAATAGTCTTCTATTAACATAATTATTGTAACTGCCCTATGATTGAATTTTAACATTTAAATAACTTTCACATATTTATTATCTCCAACAATTTTATACATATTAACCGAAGTCTGAAGTAGATGTAATTGAAAATTTGAGTATAAAATAATATCTAGCTATCTATCTAATACCTTTAAAGGAGCAATTTTTGTATACTTTTATATTGTTATATATTCATGATCTCAGAAACGGCGTGATTGATTTCCGTGAAACTTAGTATATAGGTGGTTTCGGTGACAATAAATCAATCTACTTAGATTTAATTAATAGAAAACTTTTTTAAATGAGTTTTCATGCAATGAAAAATTATACCTAGAATGTAAAGGTAAATGTCGCCGTCGCTGTCAAAACAAATTTAGCTACAGTTGGAAATCAGCTGCTTCGAAAATCCGTCTAATCCTAGTTCGAATCCGACAGCAAACGATATATCTATATTTTGTTTTATTTTTGGTAACAAATGTGTTTGTGTACTTATGTACACGCGTTAGCAGTTATACTTCTTTCACTTAACAAGATAGAAATCTTTTTAAAGATTTTATCCTTCACCTTATTCTACGTTTGTAGAAAAAACGACACTAACAATAGAAAAAAGGTATCTAATACATTGAAAGTTTTAATACAAAAATGTACAAATACAAAGAAACAAAACGTTGACTATAGCTAACTTCAGGGTGTTGGTTTTTCGTGACGGTGTGCGCGCGCATCGTAAAAATTTACTTTCATCATTTTTACCTAACGCGCCATAAGAAGTATAACTTCAAAAATGTCTATTTGTGATTCAAAGCTAACAGTTTATTGTATTTTATAAATATTTTTTAAAGAACTGAGTGTACTATACAGCAGAAAAAACAATTAGCCAAATAGATGCAGTTGTTTAAAGTTATCTGGTAACATACATTCAGCAATTGATTTTTACTTATATAAGAACAGATATGGTTAAAGAAAGACTTAGCCTAGACCTAGTTTAGAAGAATTATACATAAAGATGAGATGAAGATTGGTTTCATAGAAAGTCTTTTTTTTTTTTTCAGGATGATATGATAGACTGCTACGGTGATGAAACTATAACAGGTAAGGCGGGAACGGACATCCAGGAAGGGAAGTGCACATGGTTGGCTGTACAAGCGCTTCAGAACTGCAACGAGTCACAGCGGGCAGTGTTTGAAGAGAACTATGGAAGCTCTGATCCGGTTAAAGTCGAACGGATTAAACAACTTTACGATGAACTGCAGATCAGAGATATATACGAAAAACTTGAAAGCTCGAATTATAAAAGCCTATTAGACCAATTGAGATTATTACCAACGGATTTATCTCCGGCGATCTTTTTCAATATGCTCGAAATACTTAATCAGAGGAAACACTGAATTAGTAATGTAAGAACAATTTCAGTATTTGAAATGTAATGGACTGTCATTTTTTAACTGAACTTTTACATAATGTAATCTACAAAGTATCTATATATTTTTAATTTCATTCAGGCCAAGGAGTTTTATTATTAATTTGTACCTATGGATTCAGATAATGAAAAATATACACGTATTTTTGAAGTTATACTTCTTTTGGCGCGTTTAGGAAAGATGATGAGAGTAAATTTTACGATGCGCGCGCACACCGTCACGAAAAACCAACACCCTGAAGTTAGCCATAGGCAACATTTTGTTTCTTTGTATTTGTTGCTTGTATTTCTTTATATTAAAACTTTCAATGTATTAAATACCTTTTTTCTATTGTTAGTGTCGTTTTCTACAAACGTAGAATAAGGCATAATATAAAATTTTTGAAAAGATTTTTATCTTGTTACGCCAAAGAAATATAACTTCTAACGCGTGTACATAAGTACACACACACTTTTTTATTTATTGGATGTTAAATAAGCAAGCGTTTCACCTTACAGTAAAAGGTTACATCAACCTATGGCTATTAATTAACAACACTAGAATTATGAAATATGCGTAATAAACTCTAACAATCTTTAAAGGTTATTTAGATTCTCAGATGTGTGGATTAATTCCATCTATTAAGATATCAGGTGTTAGTTGTTATTTATTTCTTTGGTGATTTTTTTTTTCAATACTTTAAATACCTACATTAAGAAAGATATTAAATAAAAGATAATAGTTTTTACTGGTTATTGGATTTAAAAAATTAATGTCTTGTGGGCACAAATGGACAGCGTCCAAAATCAAATCCAAAGATTATATTTATTTTAATGTATTTTAGAGTGTAGAAGCTATTATACAGTAGGTGGTAGAGCCACACTGAAGCTATAACTGGTTTCAGCATGAATGTGTCGGCTCGCCCCCGTTACTACGACCCACAGAAAGACTGACGTGAAGTAACAGTGCTTGCATTGTTGCGTTTCGTTCGGTCAGTGAGAGCACTGGAGACCTACCTCTCCTCACCTTCTCCCTCTCCTCTTCCCTTCCTCCCCCAACACAGACTGGCAACGCACTTGCAACTCCCTTGGTGTTACATATATAAAAATTAATGATTGTCTACCTTAATTCATTTAAGTACGATGGAAATCTAGTGAGTTTTACGTAGATCCGTTAATACTTCTAAACTAGTTCAAACAGCTTACGATAGGTGACGCTCAATTTGTTTCGACGCAAACGGCAATGATGTAGCAGTAATTTGTTTATTAACTACTAGCCTCTGCCCGCGACTTCGTTCGCGTGCTATAGATACGTGAACACTAACACGTAACAGTTCTCAAAAGGAAAAAACATCCCGATTTTGAAACATTTGTCATCTGTGCTCCGCTCCTATTGATCTTAGCGTGATGACATATAGCCTATAACCATTCTCGATGAATGAGCTATATAACACTGAAAGAATTATTAAAATCGGACCAGTAGTTCCTGAGATTACCCCCTACAACATCACATCACAACGTCACAAACTAACAAACTTTACCTCTTTATAATATTAGTATAGATGAAATATTATCGTTTTGTCAAATTATAATATATGCGTAGTTAAGCTTCGAAATAAACTAAGTCCAATTTTAGCCGTTTCTTAACGTTATTTTTCTAGATTTTCTAATTTTGTACATGTAAATTATAAAGATCACATTAGAAAAACTAATAGCCTTATATGGTAAGTGGCATAACTTGAACTTCGTACACGGTATATAAAAACTGGAAATGTTAAAAAAAATGAAACATGTTATATGGGAGTTTTGGCGGGATTTTAGTCTGTTATGTAGTGGATTTTATAATCTATTCATAATCTTGTGTTATTTTGTAAATTTGGTGGTGTTCTACGTAATATAGTTATTTTATTGTGCATAAGTGAAGTGAATGGAAAATAATACGACGGAGCATGAAATTCTGAAATGCCGCAAAAAGTCCCTGGAAGGTTCTAACACGGGAGCCATCATCTTGTTAGATTATTGAAATAATCATACGACGCTTACAATATTATTAACTACACGACAATGGCAGTAATAATCTTAAAGATTTGTTGCCAAAAATAAAGTTAGTAAAAAACATATTATATAGGAGTTTTTGGCGGGATCTTGGAATGTTATGTAGTGGTCTTTATATTTTATCTATCATCTTGTGTTATTTGACCCTATATTGTGTAATGTTGGTGGTGCTTTACGTAATATAGTTTGGTTATTGTGCACAAGTGAAGTGGATCGGAAATATTACCACAGAGCATGGATTCTGACTTGCCACAAAAACTCCCAGGAAAGTTTCTAACGCGACGGCCACCATCTTGTTAGCTCATTGTAATTATATCAAGAAACTTGTAATATCATTACTCACTTGACCATGGCAGTAATAGTCTACTAGAAGGTTAGCAAAAATAAAATAGAAAAAGGCATGCTATATGAACGATTAAAATTAGACAGTCCAGTTTGAAATGTAACGATTCATATGTTTAATTGTACAGTATAATGAATTTACAGATTTTTTTATCACCAAATGTACATATACCTATAGTATTACATTGATAAATCTTTTTCCGTCGAGTCTTTTGAACTAAATTTATCGTATAGATCGGCAATAAGATACCAAAAAACATATCAAAGGTAATAAAATTGTGCGTAAAATAGTGCTAAGAAAGTCATTTGCTGAATCTTCACACATCACATATGCAGTTTTTTTATTCCATTCAATGCCTGGGTAATAAGTGAATAATTATCTACTATTTTGGGAATATATTCGAGATTCAAGTTGCTCAAGGTTAAAACTTAAATTAAAATTAAATATGTTCGGACCTTTATTAATTTTTCTCTAAACAAAATTAATCTACCATAAACACAACTTTCCCTAGAGTAAATTTTGACATCACCTACGACGTATTTCAATAACTTTTTTACGATGTATTTCAGTCTGCAAATAAAGAAAAAAATTAAAAAATTCAACTCTTTCACATTACCGATTTATATGGTATATCGATAGTTGTTAGGAAAGTTTGGCAGCAAAATGGTCCGAATGGCGCAGGATGATAAACAGCCAAGTACGCGAGTTCGAGGCTCAGCGTAAAGCTGACTTTGATACTGACTTGAATTGATACGCGACCAGTTAAAGGCTCGCCCTCCTGCTGCCATAACATATCATTTTGAGAACGGCTTACTGACGTCTCCTCAATGTTCACGAAGTTTCGCCGTGAAGATAGGCTACATAAGTCATCATAAGCTTAGGGGTCAAATTGGTCGCCATGGACGATACCGGTCGGCCCAATCATCAATAGGCGAACTTTTTTTTCCGAACTGACTACGCTATTGACCCAGCAAGATCTTAACAGCTTCACCGGACTACTCTATAGTCGAACCTATATCAATAACTTATATGTAAGATCTTCCATACTAATTTTAAGTCCTATATGGGATTTATTTTTATATCTTTGTATTATTAATAAGGTACTCATATATTTTGTACTTTTATGTTGTGTGTTATATTTTTTTTATTTTTAGTGATTTTTTTTATGTGAAACATCTATACGCGGTGGTATACCTGGTTCTTGGCGCGACGATGGCATGCTCAAGCGACTGTGCGTAATCTCTTTTGTCGCATTGTGCTCACATACCTATAGTGTAATATGAGAATTTGAGATTCCTTCAATTCAAATAATTTCGATGTTTCACATCTGCTACGCGTCCCGTGATAACTCATCTTTTTTATATATAGTATGCACGAGTTGTGAGCACGGAATTACGTTACTTTTGAGCACTTACTTTAAACGTTTGAGTAACAATATTTATTAACTACGACTCTATAATTTAAAATATAATACAGTACAACATACAATTTGTATGTTTTTACTTTACACGTCAAGATTGTCCTTATATTTGATAAAAGATATACAAATCTATTTTTGAATAATTTTTAAAAATATTTTTTTGAAAAGTACATAGGTTGAACCTATATAATCGTTATTTAAAGTTTAGTTTTTGTTAACATTGGGTATTCCTTATCTATGATTAAAATTGTATTATTCTTATATTCGCTTTTTAATTTGAAAAGCATTGTAATTTGATAAAGGAAAACACTTGGGTAATTATAATGAGAATTTTAGAGTGGATGTTTTAATTGATTTTATGAATAAAGATTATGTACCTAATATTTATTTAATTTGCAAATTCCTAGATTTTTAGTATTAAATAAAAACCGAAATACGCTCATTCGATTTTTTATCATTTCATATGTTTACATTGATTGAAATATAATTAGTTGGTGCGTTGTTATGAAACGTGAATATCATTTCCATTTAGCGATACTTGCGTAGAGATTATTTGGCGTCGTAAACCCCCGAAGCATATAATTTTACAATGTAATTACGAATTTGTTTAAAATCTGTTTTTGGAAATCCACCGCGCTCCCCGAGAACTGACGCGGTCGTTTCGTGTTATCTTTTTTTCACAAGTTTAACCTAAGTAAACCGAGATAAAAGAGCAACAGTCGAAAAAAAACTGACTATTATTACTAACAAATTTAACCAATTTGTTTTTTTTTTCAATATTCCCGTCTTGGTTCGTTTAGGTTAGTTTTTTTTCCTCGAACTGACTACGCTATTGACCTAGCAAGGTCTTAACAACTTCACTGGACTACGATTAGGTTAGGTTAGACTTGTGATACTTATCCAAACCATGGCTGAGTGGTCGATAGAGGTAGCAGTGGTTTCTGAACCCTATTCTGTACCTATTAGGAACAACTGCGCTGGGGATACGACGGGCACGGTGGCCATCATTTGCTCAACATCGGTTGGAACATCAATATTTACGTCAAAGAGAAGGGGCTCCAGTTTTGTCGCAGCACGTTGGATGGATATTATTGTGGTCGGGGTTTATTTTTCACCCAATAGAACCTTCGTCGAATTCGAAGCTTTTTTGACTAAGCTTAGGGCCTTTATTGGGCAAAACTCATCCTGTCCCGTGTTGATAGCAGGAGATTTTAACTTCGAAATCATCGGCGTGGGGATCCCCCACCACTGATTTATGGGGCAGAGTGTTGGATGAATGGGTATTAGGAACCGGCCTCTTATCATAAATAGTGGGTCGGCTAATACCCGTATGAGACAACAGGAGGGTCGATTGTTGATCTCACCTTTGTTTCCCCTTCTGTTACAAATCGGATACGAGGCTGGACGGTGATGGAGGAAGTTGCATCGCTCTCCGACCATCTCTATATTAGATTCGATATCTGCCACTCACGAATGAATCCTCCCACCGGTACTAATCAAACATTGGCGCGTAGATGGGCCTTGAGACAACTAAATGAGGAGCTACTCATGGAAGCCGCGATTGTTGCGTCATGGTCAGCTCCGCCAACCGAACCCGTAGACATTGCTAGGGAGGCAGACTGGTTCCGAGACACCTTGCAGCATATCTGTGACCACGCTATGCCCCGGGGTCCGGTTTCACCCTCCCCGCCGACAAGTCTACTGGTGGTCTCATGAAATTGCCCAGTTGTGATCCTCGTGCACGGCTGCGCGGCGTCAACTTGCAAGACATCGTAGGCTGCGTTTGGGTCGTAACGCGGCAACTGAAGCACTACTATATGAGAACCATAGACAGGCAAAAAAAGCCCTTCAGATTGCTATCAAACAGCCAAAATCTCGCTCCAGGACAGAGCTTATAGAAACCCTGGACGCTGACCCGTGGGGGCGTCCTTACAGAGTGGTGCTAGGATCTTTGCACTCCGGAAGTCCTCCGGTGACGCAAAGCCTGGATCCACGGCTGTTGGACAACATTATGTCCTCTCTATTTCCGCAAAGGACGGAGTTTTTCCCTCCTTCCGCTGCCACATCCACATTGCACGATCTGAGTGTGGATGAAGTTATACCTCCTATAATCAAAGAGGAAATGAATACTGCTGTGAAACGCCTCAGAGCAAAGAATGTTGCGCCAGGCCCAGACGGGATCCCTGGCCGCATTTTGGTTTTGATAATACCAGTATTAGGAGAAAGGCTAAGACGACTATACAATGCTTGCCTGCATTTGAAACATTTTCCTACTTCGTAGAAGATGGGCCGACTTGTCCGACTGCGGAAGCAGGGACGACCCCCGGGAACCTTCTACCTTCTTCAGGATATCGCCCTATAGTTTTATTGGATGAGATTGGCAAACTCCTCGAGCGCATTATTGCGCAGCGCTTGTCTCGGCACTTAATCGAGGTGGGCCCTAATATATCAGACGTGCAATATGGATTTCGTTCCGGTCGTTCAACAATCGATGTCATTCTGCGAGTTAGAGCTCTTTCAGAGGAAACGACTTCCCGGGGGGTGATGTTGGCAGCGTCGTTAGACATTGCCAACACTTTCAACAGCCTCCCCTGGGAGTGCATTAAAGAGGGATTGAAGTACCACCGGGTGCCTCGGTATCTTTTTCGTCTAGTCGGTTCTTACCTAGAAGGTAGACGCGTGACATGTGACGGGCACGATGCCCGCTCCCACCATAGAGAAATATCGTGCGGTGTTCCACAGGGGTCGGTCCTCGGTCCGCTCCTGTGGAACATCGGCTATGATTGGGTGCTTCGGGGTACTCTCCAGCACGGAGCTGCTGTAACGTGCTACGCAGACGATACACTGGTGACCGCTCACGGAAACGTCCTTCGGGATGCTATTCGGCTTATTACAGCAGGCGTGGCTCAAATTGTAGAAAGGATACGAATGCTCGGCCTCGAAGTGGCTCTTAATAAAACAGAAGCTATATGCTTTCACGGCCCTCGTAGAGTACTACCCTCTGGCACTCATATAATTATAGGAGGAATACGTACGGAGATATGCCATAGCCTGAAATACCTTGGGCTAGTGCTGGATAGTCGGTGGACATTTTCTGAGTATTTCAGACTCATGGCCCCCAAGATTATGCGAAACACCTCCGCTCTAGCGAGTCTTCTGCCGAATCTAGGTGGGCCTGGCGCCTGTTGCCGGTCCTTATACATGGGAGTGGTACGCTCCATGGCCCTCTATGGTGCCCCAGTGTGGCGTGGAGCTCTGACATCAAAAAAATATTGCTATATTACGCCAGTTGCATCGAGTCATGGCTCTTAGGGCTATACGTGCATACAGTACGGTATCATATGACGCAGCATGTGTGCTAGCAGGTTCCCCACCGTGGGTGCTTGTGGCCCACTCTCACTCTGCGATGTTCTCGTGGTACTCGGAGAGAATTGCTAGAGGATCAACCCCTACGCTAAGAGAGAAAGAACTGCAAAGGAGTTACCTACAGCAATGTGTATTGCGGATTTGGCTGGATAACCTTAACGCTCCCACAGCTGGTATTAAAACTATTGAGGCAGTTCGTCCGGTTCTAAAAGAACGGATCGAGCGAAAATATGGTCCTCTTACTTTCCGCTTGGTACAAATGTTGACGGGCCATGGATGTTTTGGTTGATACTTGCATCGCATAGCCAGGAAAGAACCGACCCCTAAGTGTCACCATTGCGAAATGTGCGAAATGGGCACTGCCCAGCATACTATGGAAGATTGCCCAGCATGGTCTACGGACCGTCAAGAGCTCATAGAAGTCGTAGTTCAGTCCATCAGCGGTAGTTCAGTCCATGGTTGGACATGAGCCGAAATGGACTGCTGTTCTCACCTTCTGTGAGAGCGTTATAGCGCAAAAAGAAGAAGCAGAGAGAGAAAGAAACGGACGAAGAAGGAGAGGTGGAGGTGTATACCACCAGATGCCTCCTTAGGAAACCTCCAAGTAGGGTAGATAGGAGTAGGTAGGGTAGGGTAAAGAGCTACGATAGGATAGGACTAGGATAGATTAGGATTAGGAATTGGTTAGGTAGGAATAGTATTAGAAGAGATAGGAATAGGGTTAGGACTATGTTAGGTAGTGTTAGGATTAGGGTTAGCTTAGGTTGGTAGGCTGGAGGGGACCTCAGGATGGCTCAGGTGGAGGAGGAGTAAACCTCAGTAAAAAATCAATCGTGGGGTGGCGGCGGAGCGCCTTAGGCTTTCCGCTGCCGGCCGAACCCAGGGGGAAAGGGTCGGGGGTCCTAGACTCCCATTGCACGGGTTTGGCGGGCTTGGAGGCAGTCTCGCAACCAGGCTGCCTCAGCCAGGTATGGCGTGGGAAACGCCTGCCGCCGGGGGTGTTGCGGAGCTTGCTCGCGCTACCCCGGGACACTCCCATAGTGCGGCGTAGGTTGTCGTGGAGTTTTAGCCGGTTAGAGTCGCCGGAAGGCCCCACCCCTGCATGACTAGCACGTAGGTGGTGTGCGGCTCAAGTCGGGCTTCCCCCCGGGAGCTTGGTAGTCCATGAGGATTTTCTCCACGTTAAAAAAAAAAGGTTAGACTTGTGAAACAAAAGTAGCGCGAGCTGGCTGCGGTAGCGGTCGGCCGCGGCCTGTTGTCTGCGAGCGCACTGTGTTATCGTTAATAAGTAAATACCATTTTGTATATTACCAATTTGATGATTTTTAAGTTAAAACAGTTTCGTCTCGGTTAGATCGAACTTGTGTAAAATGGTAACATTAGCCGGCAGCGAACGGCGAGCGCGGTGCATTTAATACGAAAATACCAAATCTTTTTGTTCTTTTTGCTAGTTCAGTATTTTTGCCAAGTTCATCTTTTTTTTTTATTGTAGCACGGCAAAGTGACTGCTCTATGCCTGATGGTAAGCACAGTACAATCCAAAAATAATAGCGACCACCGATTGACACACTGTCCATCGCCGGTCGCCACTATCATGCCGGCCTGTAATAAGCTGGATATGCACAGGCTGATCCCGAAACGCGACCCGTAGAAGCGAATCACTATTACGGGCTTTTTCGCCATATACATGGTGGTTGCGACCCAGTCGGGCTGTAAAACCCTACCACCCCGCTTGCGCCATTGCCTCGTTCGTTATTCAGCAGGTTGCACCACGTGCAGGTGAGGTTGGCTTGGGTGTCTCTAGTCTTATGATGTTATTCGACACCCCTTACACCCCAAAATCATCTAGCATCTCTGGCAAATAATTCTTAGTTGTAGGTACTTCCCAGGTACTTTTCTTTTTCAGAGCCCACCACAGAACATCTCGGAGTATTATATCATATGCTTTCTCCAGATCAATGAATACCATATGCAAATTCTTACGTACACGTCTGTATTTTTCGCATAGTCTCTGTCATTCACATTCTGAATCACTTCAGTCTCATTTCTTATTCGTCTCGCTATCACTCATTCCCAAACCTACATATTGTGTGAGAACTTTCTTCCTCGATAATTGTTACAGTCCTGCATATCACCCTTATTCTTAAAGATAAACACTGTTATCTTGATGTAAATAAAATGTAACAACGAGTTTTTTCTTTACACCTTTATATTTATTAATGATAACTTTATACATTTGTAACTTACAAGACGCTAACACTACACTTCACAAATTTTAATCTGTCCATCTTTTTTTGAACTTCAGAGTTTCCAACCCCATTCCAGTGTTGCCATCATTTTATTTTAAACTAGCTGACCCGTGCAACTTCGTCTGCACCAAATTGGTTATTACTGGTTTCAATTGTATTTTTAAACGCGAAAAAAAATGAATAAAACTGGTATCCAGTTGCAGCCACAACTACCGTTTCCAAAAATCCAAACTATCCACGGATTCACTGAAACATATACCCAGATTACATGTAATTTTTATTTATATATATTTTTCGTGACGGTGCGCGTCCGCATCGTAATAGTTACAAAATGTCGGTTTTATGTGACGATGTGCGCGCGCATCTTAAAAATTTACTCTTATTATTTTTCCCTAAAGCGCTAAAAGAAGTATAACTTCAATAATATATGTATTGAATACATATATGATTACAAATAGTAATGGTTGCACCTATCTCTTATGACGTAATAATAACTGTGGGCTGTAGGATATCGCGTTATAGCGAGTTACACGCAGGGAACTTTCGCAAGGCCCGTAAAAAAGTAATAAAAATCAAATAAATCCGGAAACCCGAGTCGCTCCCTCGTGTCACTTCTTATGTTATTATTATGAACATCAAAATATTAGTCGGAGGATGCTCCACGGTCTCCGGACATATGTGAAACTAGTGGAGCGCTCGTTATATCGTATTTTTGGGTAAAGTTGCGAAGGGAGGCAGACTGTCGACCACGTAATTTTCTCCCTAATAAACAAACTAAAAATGATAGCTGTCTTGATGGTATATCTCCAATATTCGTACGGTTCACTTGACTCTTGCTCGTATGTATAATATACTAGCCTCCGCCCGCGACTTCGTTCGCATGGAATAGTTACTTTGGGCTAACGCGCAGCAGAAGTTCTCAAAAGAAAAAACATCCCGATTTTGAAACATTTTTCATCTGTGCTCCGCTTCTATTGGTTTTAGCATGATGATATATAGCCTATAACCATTCCAATGAGCTATATAACATTGAAGAAATTATTCAGATCGGACCAGTAGTTCCTGAGATTACCCCCTACAACGTCACAACATCACATCACAACGTCACAAATTCACAAACTTTACCTCTTTATAATATTAGTATAGACTAAGCTTATACTCGCGGCTTTGTGAGCAGTACCTTTTCTAGATGGTACTTTATGTCCTTTCAGTACCAATCGTGACAACAAATGGACAATTTCATAATTTTTGTTTTTTTTTTATGTTAGGAGGCAAACGATCAGACGTCACCTGATGTTATGTGACTACCGTCGTCCATAGACACTTGCAACACCAGCGGAGTTGCCAGTGCGTTGCCAACCTGTGTTTGGGGGAAGGGGCAAGGGGAGGGGAGAAGGAAGAAGCGAGGGGAGGGGAGATGGACCACCGGTGCAGTAGTTTTGGGGTAACAAACAAACTCATTCTCGTATTTATACTATTAGTATGGATTCATTATTTATGCTGTTTAATTACTTTATTTCAGATACGTATTTGCAATTTATAATATTCAGAATTAATTAATTTATTAATTCATTATTAACGTCATACTTGAGAACTCATATTTGGTTATAAGGCAACATGTATATAATACTAGCTGACCCGTGCAACTTCGTCTGCACCAAATTGGTTATTACTGGTTTCAATTGTATTTTTAAACGCGAAAAAAAATGAATAAAACTGGTATCCAATTGCAGCCACAACTACCGTTTTCAAAAATCCAAACTATCCACGGATTCACTGAAACATATACCCAGATTACATGTAATTTTTATTTATATAAGCCTAGTACCCGTTCGTAGCATCATCTACCACTCCATTGTTTGTAGTTCGGTAAAGCTGTTAAGACCTTACTCTGTCAATAGCGTAGTCATTTCGAGAAAAAAAAAATCATCTACCAGGTTCAATTAAGATAAATCTAACCTACATAAAACTAAATAAACATCTCTACCGCTTACTTTATCATAACCATCTTCAACTTGTATTAAAACCTTTTTATACTCCATTATATTAAAGAAAAATATATAAACACCGTATCGAAGCGTCAAACATCGCGCGCGAACCGTCAAATGTCACTTGCTTGAAACTATAGTCTAAGAGTTATAAACTGTTTCGAAAACGTATTTCAAATATATTTCTAATACATTTTTATAAATAATCTCTGTACCATTCACAACATAGTGCCTACCACTTCTTAATAATTTATCCATGTTGATATGTTTCTATTGTAGATTATTCTACGTTGTTATATTGAATATTTGGCATTAAATACATAACGTGTATTTGTCACACTTGATATTGGTGAAATTACCTATATAGGCAGAGGTCATATCGGAAAGAATCAATCAAGCCAGTTTTATACATTATATTCATCCTAACAACGGGCTACCTAGCTGCCGGTAAGAGTTGCGTTTATTTGTGCATATCGTACCTTCACAGACAAAAATATTGATTTTTAAATAATTTTAGGATGTTTTTTTCCACTAACTTAGAAATGTTATTAAAATGGAATTATTATTGAAAGACATTTTTGGTATTGACAATAATGTGCTTGATGCTATTTTTTGGAAATAAAAATAAAAGTAATCTTACCCCATGTTAGAATAGCAGTAATTTTATTATTATTATATTTAGATATAGATAAGTACAAATTTTATCTTCCACACTAATTCAGTTATTACTCAATATTTAGACCGATTTATTGCTATAAAAATAATCTGTATAGAATATAGCTATAGCTATAGTTTAGTGCAGTACTGGCTGCTCGATAAAGATAGCGATAATTGTGGCAGCGTGTGTTATCGACGCATTTTTTTTTTCGAATTGTATACGCTGTTGACTTGGTAAGGTCTTTACAGCTTCACCGAACTATTGAGTCGAGCGCTGAAGGCACTCAACCGACTTGGGATGTTTGGGGACCAACTTAAGGGTGCACAGTACACCTCGGCTTGGGCTGTCGCCTGTTTTGTGCAAAAATCACAACCTATCTGATCTAACCTAAGCTAAGCTATCTAGATATACGTATATAAGTTATTAAAACATGCATGTGTACCAAGCATGCGTGCCTCAACAACTCCTATATGTATTTTGTGTTGGAAAAATTTCTCTAAACTATATAGGATAGGATAGGGAAAAATAAGGGTAGAACTCTTTGTTGTGTGTTTATTTTTCTGAAAAACAAAAACAGCATGTAAGCGTGTAGGCGTGCACGTATGTATAGGTGATGTAAGTGATGTTGTAGCAGTGATGTAAAGTTTTGTGTCACTGTATCACGTGAGCAGCGTACTCAAGGGCTCCCCACCGAGGGAACGGACCTAGGCTTGAGCCGTTGCCGAGCGGGGCCTAATCTGGTGTGCGGGAGCGAAATTTACCCCCAGACCATGGTGGCGTGATAGTGATTATGCGGGCGTGGACGTGAACACGCTTTGTTTGAAGAGACAGGCTGCTACTGATCTTTCGCTGACGTGATTGAATCAGGAGGGTCGGTAAGAATGTGTCGCGGTCGTCTTCTATACTGCGCAGCGTTGGGTACGGGTTCATAGTTCGTGGCGGATACCACTAAAGGGCTGGGATGATTCGCGGCTTTTTCGAAATAACTACGTGTGAGTGATTTTATATACGCCCAGACAGAAGGCATCTCCAGGTCCCTGTGGAGATCCTTATTCCGGACGTACCATGGGGCACCGGTTATTTTACGTTGGGCTCGGTTCTGGAGAACCTGTAACTTTTGAATACGATTTTGCGTATGTGCAAAAACCGAACAACTGTACGTCATAATCGGTTGGATGCAAGTTTTATATAAAGTGAGTTTATGTCTGGGGGGCATTTTACTCTTATGACAAAGCAAATGATAGAGACGACCCAAGACCATAGCGGCTTTATTTCACACTCTATCTGTGTGTGAATCGAAATTTAAGTGTTTATCTAAAGTGACGCCAAGATATTTCACCTCGCCGGCCCAAGCTATTTCGGTTTCGTATAGCCTGATGGTCGACGACGCATATATTTAAAATGGCGTCAATCCCAAGTCATACGTACATACCTATACATTTATCGTTGTTTCATTGTATATGGTGAAATCTTAATATCAATAATGTTTAATAAAATGTAATTTGTTCTTTGTTATGGAAAAAAATATTGGTTTAAAATTAATTATTTTTTTTTATAAAATATATCAGCAGGTATATATATATATATATATATATATATATATGATTGTTTATAAAGAAATGTGTCTGACAATGATACATTCATGCTTTTAATTGCGTTTAAAAGTTACTGAAAAAAAATGTTCCTAAACCTATTTATAAATCAAAATGCGCAGTAAAAATACAACGTTAACCGGCTACCAAGTGTCCTTTCAGGCTAATACCACCCTCTCACAGAAAATCGACGTGAAATAACAGCGCTTGCATTGTAGTGTTTCGTTTGGTCAGTGAGAGCGTCGGAGGCCCACTTCTCTTCTCCTTTCCTCCTTTGCCTTCCCTTACTCTCCCCCATATACAAGTTGGCAACGCACTTGCGACACCCCTGGTGTTGCTAGTGACTATAGAGGTGGTGGTCACTTAACATCACGTGACCCACCTCTTCATTTGCCTCCTATGATACAAAAAAATATATATTGATATATTAAAGAACCAGGTATTCTAAAATTCTTGTTCTTTCAACGTTGCCGGCTCTTGTACTAAGGTGTCGCAAAAAAAGTCTAGTTACGTTAACTACAAATTTTTATTTTTCGTTATCCTGGAGAACCCCTTGCGTTTTATGGGACGAAAAGTATCCTGGATGTAGCCTTGTAATATCAGTTATTACTGTATTAAGTTTCGTTAAAATTGGTTTAGTACTTTCAGAGTAATACGGGTTTAGGTTCTAGGCTTTAATCCTTTATCCTGGAGAACCCTTTGCGTTTTATGGGACAAAAAGTATATTTGATGTAATCTCGTAGTATTAGTTATCACTATGTCAAGTTTCGTCAAGATTGGTTCAGTAGTTTCAGAGTGATGCGTGTTCATAGGGACAGACAGACAGACAGACAGACAGAAAGACAGACAGACAGACAAAAATTGTAAAAAGATTATTTTTGGCTTCTATATCGATAACATAGTCTACCCTGATTAAAATTTTCAAAAAATATTTAATGTACAGATTTCGACTTGTTACAGTTTTATTATAGTATAGATAGATTATCTAGCAAACACTATTATACTATTGCACCATTCGTTTGGGAATGCTTCCTCTAGTAACATCTTATTAAAAAATAAAGTCGGCCACATCCATACATCTACTTTTAAAAACTTCCATACTTCAATAAGTATGCCATCTGGTCTAACGGCTTTTCAGTTTTCTACGTACATTATTCTCATTAATCGCACTATCTTGGTCTTCATTACATTGAATCATTCAAAAATCATTGAAAACGTTTTTTTTTCTTTTTAACCCCTTGGTACCTCTTCGTTCCACCACGAAGTACCCTAATCTAGCTTTGCTTTTCCTTTCGTTTCACCTAACACATACCTTGCTACATTCCTTATACACGTTGCTATTTCATTCCGACATTCATTAACAATTTCGTTTTTATATTTTTCATTTCTATCATTTTAACAATCTTTGACCTACATTCTTTCGCATATTCATCTTTTTCTATAGATACCATTTAATTTTGGGTGGGGTTTCGACTGATATCCGGTGTTTTAATTTTTAAAACTGTAAATCATTGTTAACATGAATAACAATTGTCTTTTTTTAGTAAAGCCGATATTTATCGATTTTTGTTTTCAATAATTGACCGCCATTATTGATATTTAAAAAAATATCAATATATCGAAAATCTGATGTTTAAAAAAATATCAAAAGTCCTATTTGAAACAAAAATAGTAAAATCATAATTTTATTGGCATCAGTAGTACTTATATTGACAAGTGTCAGTTTAAATTTGGCACATCAAAAACAATCTATGTTTTTCAATTCATGAGGTTCTGGTTGATTATGGTTTTATGTAATATGGTTAGTTTATTGTGCATAAGTGAAGTGAATCATAAATAATACCACAGACTATGAAATTCTGAGATGCCACAAAAATTCCTAGGAAAATTGTATCAAGAGAACCACCATCTTGTTATAACGTTGAAATAACGGCACGACACTTGATTATCGATCTCTTGACTTATCCTAACAACACATGGATATATCAGAACATTTTTTAGTGCTTATTTGAAGATTCAAAGGATAAACAATGTTTGAAATATTATATAGAAAATTTGGCGCTTAAGCCTTTACCTTAACTTGGACATAGAAGAAAACAGACTAAAGAATACATAAGAACTATCCGTATTGACAACTTCAGAATTAGCAAAAGAAACGACTTGAAAATTAAGATAAGAAAGATGTTTCAAAGTTTACGTAATATTATATAGAAGATTTAGCGCGTATGCCTTTGTATTAACTTGAACGTAGTGAACCGCCTACTGTGAAGTCCTCCCAGAAATTAAACGACGGGATCGAGTTGAGACTAGGGATGATCGATGTTGAAGAAATATCGATGTTTAGCTGAATAATACCGATGTTTTGATGTCGATAATATCGACACAGCGATGTTTTGATTTCGATAACATCGAGGTTATGAGAACGTTGCATGTACTAGCTAGAGACTAGAACATTATCAAATTTGTAAGCCGTACGAATACTTTTTAGTTTCGATGATCTGTTTTTTTCTGTTTTTTTTTTGTTTGTTTCGTCGCTGACCTCTGTTTTTACAGACAATTTAAATTGCTGGCAAAAACATCGGCGTTTACAGACATCGATGTTTATCGTACATCGTACGATTTGTATTTAAATCGATTTTCGTAGTTATATATGTCGATTTTTTATAAATCGATTATATAAATTACGCGATTAAATCGATTTTCTTAAACATCTATGCGACGGATGAAAAAAACTCAAAATAAGTTCATTATTATTTACAAGTGAAGAGTGAACATAGTGAGATCATAAAGTTATTGGTAAACAATAAAAATATCTTCTAATCGTAAAACACCCAAAAAGTGCTGGTGAAAGTATTTTATAACAAAAAAAGAATAATACCCCAGCAATATACATATCCTGTTCGAGAGAATTAAATATTTGTAGTAAAACTACATATTTAAAACAGAACATAGAACGAAAACATCCCACTGTCTTACAGATAACAAAACTTACTATATTTTATAATGATTATTGCGGTTCTTATCACAACAAAATACTGTTCTCTGTAAAATTCGTTCAAACTAAAAACGTCTGTCATGCGAGTCATACGTTTATAACCTCAACATGTTCAATGAAAACTGTGATATGGTAAACTCGACATGAATAAGTTTAACAAACTAAGATAAGATATATATATATATAAGCTATAAGGTCTCCCTACCGAGGGATCGAACCCAGGCTTCAGCCGCTGCCGTAGGAGGCCTAATCGGGTGTGCGGGAGCAAAATTAACCCCCAGACCACGGCGGCGTGATTTGTGGTTACGGTGGTTATACTATGTTTTATTGTTTCTTTATAAGACTTTGCGAATCACTCACACTATGACACGAAATATCTGTTTTATTCATAACTTATTTTATTTATAATTTTTTAAAGGAGTTACGAAAAAGTTTTTGAAGTGAAAACTTCTTTAGGCGCGATGAGCGGTATCTGTTGCCGGAGATGTATTTGTAATTTCGCGTCATGATTACTTACTACGTCAGCATTACCGACCGAACTGCGCTTGCCCGGCTTACATCAGACTAACGATATGCTATACTGATATTTAGCTGCTCATCATACGTTTGATTGATTAAAAGACTTCATAAAAAATTAGGTATATAATTATTGCTTCTATTGCCAATAGATATGAAAGCCACACTATTGTTAATAGTTTCAATAAACAAATTCTGAAATTGAAATATTATCACACTACAATTAATACGAAAATTTAAAAGAGAACACATATTAATTTCATTGTTTTGAGTTTTCACTTCAGTCGGTAGTCCTTATGATTGCCTAGCCATTGTTTGAGTTAATAAGGTTGTCATTTTGTTAGGATGCTTAACATTTCATTTTTATCACGATAAAATGTTTTAATGGTACTGAAAATTTGTATGAATTATTCATAATGATATTTGGGTTGATATATTCTTTACCTTGAAAGTTTAAAGGAACATTCACGTTTTTTATTTGTTTGTTTTTTATACATATAATTTTATTTAATTCTTAATCTGATAAATTGTCAATATGAATCTATTAGGTTTATTATTGGAATATGAAAAGCATGTCAAATTTTAAATATCAGACAAAATCGGTTTTTTCGCAGAAATCGATTATTTATTTTCAATAAAATCGATTTTTGACAAATCGACTATTATTGAATAAAGAAAAATCGATTCCCATTTATTCGATTTTTTATCCATTAATTCACATCTCTAGTTTGCGATGAACAAACAGTACCAAAAGTCAAAACGTTACCTGTCGTAGGTAGTTCGTTTATGCGATACGTAAAATATATACGCTCAAACATATTTTTATAGTAGGTATATAATTGTGCGTGTCGCGTGTGTTTGTTATACTTGGATGAGTTAGTAGTTTAGTTTTAATATAAACAAAAATACCATTTTTGTGAGCAAGACTTACAGAAAGCTATCGTATAGTTTTTAACATGAATTCTAATAAAATTATTCGATTTATAAATAAGAGTAGAAAGTTTTATAGGAACTATGAACAATTCAAATGGTAATTTATTAAATAATATTATATATAAATAATACTCAATAAATCCTAAATCAACAGCGAATTATTTAAATTATCATTTCGTTAAACATGATCGTATTAAAGCTTTTATATGCATATCAACACCATAAAATCTCAAACTTAAGTAATTGATAAAGGAAAATAAATAAACACGAGTAAGACCATTAACAGTAAAATAGCAATCTTCAGATAAATTGTAAGTATAGGAGATATATTAAGGTCTTCATTACATACGTCTATAGTCTATTTATTCATTATACTGTGACACACAATGTAAACAAAAGACAAAAGATTCCAAAACTTTTTTTAACATAAATATTATACTGGTAACCACTCGCAACTTTGTTCGTGTTTAATTATAATATACAACTTTATAACAGTAGTTTTTGGCGGGATTTTAGTCTGTCATGTAGTGGATTTTATATTTTATTCATAATCTTGTGTTATTTGACTATATATTGTGTAAATTTGGTGGTGTTTTACGTAATATAGTTAGTTTATTATGCATAAGTGAAGTGAATGGAAAATAATAACACGGAGCATGAAATTATGAGATGCCAGAAAAACTCCCTGGAAGGTTCTAGCAAAGGATCCACCATCTTGTTAGAATATGGTTTCACACGATGCTTAATATTGGAATGATCACACGAAGTTTGTGATATTATTGACTACGTGACAATGGCAGTAATAATCGGAAAGATTGATAGCCAAAAATAAAGTTAAAAAAAAAAACTTTATAACACTATAATTTACTATGTCACTAGGGGGTATGATATATCAGATCAGTAGTAACCGAAATTACTACATATAAAAATATTGGCAAACAATAGGTTAGTACAATTATCTTTAGTATTTAACTGCATTATCCTGTGATTTTAAATACATTGACGATGACAGTAACAAGTTAGTAGATGCTTAGAGAAAGATTTGTCAACGTTAAGCAATCAATTCAATTAATGTGGTGTTCAATGATACTACCACTAAGTTTCAACATAACAATCTAGATACATTCACCAGATTAGGCCCCCCTCGGCAGCGGCTCAAGCCTACGTTCGTTCCCTCGGCGTGGAGCCCTCGAGTGTGCTGCTCGCGCGATATAGTGACACAAAATCTTACATCACTGCGACAACATTACAGATATCTCCTTCACACACGTGTACGCATACACGCTTACACATGAAAGTGAAAGGGTTTTATTTTTATTTTTCCTTATCGAACTGAATTAGTTCAGAAAATTATCCGATACGAAATATGTATAAGAGTTGTTGAGGTATGTATGCTTGGTTCACTTATATGTTTCAACAACTCATATATACGTATGAATAGTTAGCTTAGGTTAGCTCAGATAGCTAGAGCAGGGCCTCGAGGTGGCCCTCGATAAGACCAAGGCTCTATTGTTTCATGGGCCTCGGCGAGGGCCGCCTCCGGGGGCCCATATCTACGTCGAGGGAGTCCGTGTTGGGGTGGGGACCCAGATGAAGTACCTGGGCCTCACCCTGGATGGACGCTGGCGGTTCGAGCCCCATTTTAAGGGGCTCGGACCGCGTATAGTGAAGGCGGCAGCGGCGCTCGGACGACTACTCCCCAACACGGGGGGGCCGGGTGCCGTCTGCCGCCGCCTCTATATGGGGGTCGTCGGATCCATGGCCGCCTACGGGGCACCGTTGTGAGTTGACGCCCTCAATGCCACTAATATCCGAGCGCTGCGAGCCGCGCAGCGTACCGTGGCTTTGAGGGCGATACGAGGATACCGAACGGTGTCCTCGGCGACGGCCATGGTACTGGCCGGCTCCCTTCCCTGGGAGCTAGAGGCGGAGGTGCTTGCCGCCGTATATACGGCGGCTAAGAAACGGTTGGGGGAGCCTCTAGCTCCCAGAGAAATAGAGGAAAAGAGAAGAACAAAGAGGGAGGAGATGGTGGAAAGGTGGAGGCGGGACCTGGCGGACGCGCGTTACGGTCGATACACAATCGACGCCGTCCGCCCGGTCCTGTCGGAATGGTACCAGAGGGGATGGGGCTCCCTGACTTTCCGTCTGGTGCAGGTGCTGACCGGGCACGGGTGCTTCGGTTGGTACCTGCATCGGATAGCACGCAGGGAGCCAACCGCCGTGTGCCATCAGTGCGGTGTTGAACCGGACACCGCGCAGCACACTCTTTCCGAGTGTGCTGCGTGGGAGGAGCGGCGCCGCACTCTGGCTGCGGCGGTAGGTGGTGATCTCTCGCTGCCGAGCGTCGTAAAAGCTATGCTCGGCAGCGAGGATGTATGGAATATTATGGCCTCCTTCTGCGAAGAGGTCGTCTCGCAGAAGGAGGCGGCGGAGAGGGTCCGTGAGCAAGACCCTCACAGTGGCCGTCTCCGCCAACAAAGGGCAGGCAGGAGGAGGCGGCAGTTTGACCGCCACCTCCCACCTTAACCGGACCAGAGAAGATGGGCCGGGGGGCCCATCTTCCCATTGCACGGGTCCGGCGGATGGAGGAGACGGCCGGTGTGTACCCGGCTGTCTCCTTATAAGACGAGGCTCGGCGGCGGCACTTCTGCTGCTGGGCCAACCGCCGGGGCGGCACGATGAAGTCTATAGAGATCTCGTGCCGCCCCAACCATAGCGGAAGACGTACACCGTGGGGTTTTAGTCCGTGCGAGTCGGACATAACCTACCCTCTCCCCCGGGAGGGTGGGTATCCATAAGGGATTTCCCCACGTTAAAAAAAAAAGAAAAAAGATAGCTAGAGCAGCTGGCGGTCTCCTTGGACATCGCCAACGCCTTCAACAGCCTGCCGCACGGGGTCATACGGGAGGCACTCCGACATTTTGGAGTGCCCCCGTATTTGCGGCGGCTGGTGGAGGCGTACCTGGAAGGCAGGGAAGTCGCCTACGTGGATGGCGATGGGCGAATGATCCGGCAGGCGACAAAAAGAGGAATTCCACAGGGGTCGGTCCTGTGGCCGCTCTTGTGGAATATGGGCTACGACTGGGTGCTCCGCGGCGTGCTCCCATATGGAGCACGTCTAATCTGTTACGCGGATGACACCCTAGTCGTAGCCCGGGGGGGGCGAATGGAAGGAGGTGGAGCGCCTGGCCACGATGGGCACAACTCTCGTGGTCAGGCGCATAAGGAGGTTGGGGCTCAGGGTTGCCCTCGAGAAAACCGAGGCCATACTTTTTCATGGGCCTCGGCGGGGGCCACCACCTGGGGCCCACATAATGGTGGAGGGCGTCCGGATCAGGATGGGGGCCCAAATGAAATATTTGGGCCTCACCCTGGACGGGCGCTGGCGTTTCGAGCCCCATTTTGCGGGGCTCGGACCGCGAATTGCTGAAGCGGCGGCGGCACTCGGCCGGTTGCTCCCTAATGTAGGGGGGCCGGGTGCCGGGTGCCGTCGACTCTATATGGGAGTCGTGCGGGCGATGGCAGCCTACGGGGCACCGGTGTGGGCTGACGCCCTCGGTGTCGACAACATGCGCGCGCTGCGTAATGCGCAGCGCACAGTGGCACTGAGGGCGATCCGGGCGTACCGCACGGTGTCCTCGGCGGCGGTCTTTACGCTTGCCGGCTTCCTTCCTTGGGAGCTGGAGGCAGGGGTTCTCGCCGCCGTGTACGAACTCACGGCGGCGAGGAAACGTAGTGGGGAGCCTCTGGCTCTCAGGGAGATAGAAGTCAGTAGGCATGAGTTGCGGGAGGGTGCAATTAGGAGGTGGATGCAGGACCTGGCAGACGCGCGCTTTGGGACGTACACCGTTGACGCCGTCCGCCCGGTCCTACGGAAGTGGATTAATAGGGAGTGGGGCTCCCTGACGTTTAGGCTGGTGCAGGTACTGGCCGGATACGGATGTTTCGGGTGGTACCTGCACCGGATCGCTCGCAGGGAGCCGACCGCCGCCTGTCACGAGTGCGGTGCTGAGGAAGATACCGCGCAGCACACGCTTTCCGAGTGTGTTGCGTGGGAGGGACAGCGCCGCACTCTAACGGCGGCGGTAGGAAAGAATTTGTCGCTGCCGAGTGTAGTCTCCGCCATGCTCGGCAGCGAACAGGTGTGGCGAGCAATGGGCTCCTTCTGCGAGGAGGTCATCTCGCAGAAGGAGGCGGCGGAGAGGGCCCGCGAGGTGGATCCTCTGAGTGGCCGTCTCCGCCAACGGAGGACCGGCAGGAGGAGGCGGCGCTTTGCCCAACTCCTCCTGCCACTGTAGCCGGACCTGAGGGGATGGGCCGGGGGGCTCATCTCCTCATTGCACAGGTCCGGCGGACGAGGGGAGGCAGCTGGTGTGTACCCAGTCTGCCTCTCTATAGGTAGGAGCCTGGCGGCCACCTTCCGCCGGGCGGACCGTTGGGGCGGCTCTACAAGGTTGAGTAGCAAGTACGATCCCTTGCCGTCCCAACGATTACGGTCTGACGGTACACCGTGGGGTTTTAGTCCGTGCGATCCGGACATAACCCACCTTCTCCCCCGGGAGGGTGGGTATCCATAAGGGACTTCCCCACGTTAAAAAAAAAAAAAAAAATAGCTAGAGCAGAGGAGGAAGCCCAGCAGTATGGCGACTACAGAACCTGCAGAAAAACACTGCAGGTCGCCATTAGCAGGGCGAAAGAGCAGGCGTGGGAGGAGATGCTCCGAGAGCTGGAGAGGGATCCGTAGGGGCGCCCGTATAAGATGGCGCGAAAAAAATTCCGCGGTCAGGCGCCCAAGGTAACGGCGACTCTCCAGCCGGAAGTGGTTGAGAGGGTCGTAGGAACATTGTTCCCCGACCCTCCGGAGCTCCTCCCCCCTCCCATGCCACCTCCTCAGGCGGAAGGGGAGGCGCCGATTGACCCTCCCCCTGTTACGGAGGTGGAGATGGGGAGGGTGGTTGAGCGCCTTCGCACCGCCGGACGCAAGGCACCCGGCCCTGACGGGGTCCCGGGCCGAGTGCTAGCAATTGCGCTGGACCATCTAGGGGGGTGGCTTCGAGAGCTGTTTGACCGTTGTCTTGCGGTCGGGCAGTTCCCGAGGCCCTGGAAGACGGGGCGGCTTTGCCTAATGGCGAAGGAAGGCCGCCCTCCGGACTGCGCGTCCGCGTTCCGGCCCCTCGTATTGCTGGACCACACCGGGAAGGCGCTCGAAAGGATCGTTGCCTCCCGGGTCGTCCAACACCTAGAGGAAGTGGGGCCGAACCTGTCGGATGCGCAGTTTGGCTTCCGGTCGGGGCGTTCCACGCTGGACGCCCTGACCCTCCTGAAGAAGGTCTCCACGGAGTCGACCTCTGAGGGTGAAAGGTTATTGGCGGTGTCCTTGGATATACCTTGATGGGCGATAGGTCGCCTTCGTCGATGCCAGGGGACGGATGGCCCGACGCAACACGGCGCGAGGGGTTCTACAGGGGTCGGTGTTAGGGCCACTCCTGTGGAACCTAGGCTACGACTGGGTGCTCCGCGGCGCGCTCCCTTCTGGGGCGCGCCTCATATGTTACGCGGACGACACCCTAGTCGTAGCCCGGGGGGGTGATCTAAATGATCTACTGCGCCTGGCCACGGAGGCCGTCACTCTCGTGGTCGGGTGCATTCGAAGGCTGGGCCTCGAGGTGGCCCTTAATAAGACCGAGGCCCTTATGTTTCACGGGCCTCGGCGTTAGCTACCTCCGCGGGCCCACATCTGTGTGGAAGGCGTCCGTGTTAGGGTGGGGACCCACATGAAATATCTGGGCCTCACCCTGGACGGACGCTGGCGGTTCGAGCCCCACTTTAAGGGGCTCGGACCGCGGATAGTCGGGGCGGCAGAGGCCCTCGGACGACTCCTTCCCAATACGGGGGACCGGGTGCCGCCTACCGCCGCCTCTACATGGGGGTCATCCAATCCATGGCCTCCTACGGGGCACCGTTGGGGGTAGACGCCCTCAGCGCCACCAATATCCGTGCGTTGCGAAATGCGCAACGCACCGTGGCATTGAGGGTAATACGAGGATACAGAACGGTGTCCTCAGCGGTGGCTATGGAGCTGGCTGGCTCCCTTCCCTGGGAGTTGGAGGCGCAAGTACTGGCCGCCGTTTACGAATATACCGCGGCCGAAAAGCGTTCAGGGGAGCCTTCGGCTCCCAGGGAAATAGAGGCGAGAAGAAAGATGGAGAGGTGATTAAAGATGAAGAGGTGGAAGCAGGACCTGGTGGACGCGCAGTACGCCAGATACACTAGCGACGCCGTCCGCCCGGTCCTGCTGGATTGGTGCAACAGACGATGGGGCTCCCTGACGTTCCGTCTGGTATAGGTGCTGACCAGGCACGGCTGCTTCGGTTGGTACCTGCACCGGATAGCGCGCAAGGAGCCGACCACCGTATGCCACGAGTACGGCGTTGACCCGGACACCGCGCAGCACACATTGTCTGAGTGTGCTGCGTGGGAGGAGCAGCGCCGCATTCTGGCTGCGGCGGTAGGAGGGGACCTCTCGCTGCCGAGCGTGATCGTGGCCATGCTCGGTAGCGAGGATGTATGGAACGCAGTTGGCTCCTTCTGCGAGGAAGTCGTCTCGCAGAAGGAGGCGGTGGAGAGGGCCCGCAAGGACGATCCGCTAAGCGGCCTTCTCCGCCAACGGAGGACAGGCAGGAGGAGGCGGCAGTTTGATCGCCTCCTCCCGCCACGGTAGGTGGACCTAAGGATAGGTGGGTCGGGGGGCCCACCTTCCCATTGCTCAGATCCGGCAGACGAGGAGACGGCCGGTATGTACCCGGCTGTCTCCTTACAAGACGAGGCCCGGCGGCGGCACATCTGCTGCTGGGCCACACCGCTGGGGTGGCACGATGAAGTCTATAGAGTTCTCGTGCCGCCCCAACTATAGCGGAAGACGTAAACCGTGGGGTTTTAGTTCGTGCGAGTCGGATGTAACCCACTCTCTCCCCCGGGAGAGTGGGTATCCATAAGGGATTTCCCCACGTTAACAAAAAAAAGGTTAGCTCAGATAAGTCGCGAATTATCCGAGGTGCGATTATTGCTAGTTGAAAACTTTACCAAGATAGGTACCGAATTGCACATATCAGGCAACAGCCCAAGACGAGGAGTGCCGTGCACCCTTGAGCTAGTTGACAAATAAAATCGGCTGAGTGCCTTATGCGCTCGCCTTAGTAATCCGGTGAAGCTATTAAGACCTTGCTGGGTCAATAGCGTAGTCAGATCGAAAAAAAATAAAATAAAATCTATATACAACAATATATATTAATCATAATAAAATAATACTAGACATTTATTTTATAAATTTAATTATTCAGAAAAGTTCGAAGACTCTGCTAGACTATCGCCAACTCGGATTACAAAGTGATCCACCAAAACATCCATAATTTTATCAATTCTTGACATTTTTGCTCTGCTTTTATGAACCAGTACACTTTTTCCAAACACTCATGGTACTTTTTTGTAAACCATTAGTTTTGCAACTTGTCCTTTGACTGGGGCCTATATTAGTTCTATAGAATTCAACTTAAGGATGATCGATATTAGAAAAACATCGATGTTAACATCGATCTGAAAATATTGATGTACGATCAACATAGATGTTTTGGTAGCAAATAAAATTGTATTTTCTATTTATTAAACCTTTGTTATTGTTGAAAGTAAAAAACAAAAAAAAAATTAACATCACACGTAAACACTTCTAATGTCGCGGTTGGCGGTAGGCATAGAGGTCCGATGTCAAGCATAGATTACTACAGACAGACAGAGTTTGCTGTGCGGTGTCCTCGCAGCGCCGCATTCATGGCATACAGCGTTTGGCTCCCTGCGAGCGATCTGATGTAGGTACCACCCGAAACAACCGTGTCCGGTAAGCACATGCACCAGTCGAAACGATAGGGCGCCCCACTTCCTTTTGCATCACTCCAGCAGAACCGGACAAACGGCGTCTATCGTGTAACTCTCGTTCTGGATTCGCGACTTAACTGAAGCTAACATAAGCTAAGCTACATAAACATATTTATATAAGTTACTGAAACATATATGTTCAAGATGATTTGTACAAATCTCTAGAAGACTCACGAACACAAAAATATTTGTTTCGTTTAGCAAAAGCAAGAGAAAATAATACAAGAGATATTACACACATTAAATGTATAAAAGATGATGGAGGAAAAGTTTTGATGAATGATGAGTACATAAAGAGTCGCTGGAAGAAATATTTTGAAAGATTGATGAATGAAGAAAATGACAGGACTGGAGAGTTAGAGACCGTACCATCAAATTTAGGCGTTGTACAAGAAATAACTGAGGATGAAGTAAGAAGAGCTGTGAATGGTATGAAAAACGGAAAAGCCGTTGGGCCAGATGGCATACCTATTGAAGTATGGAAGTTTTTAAAAGTAGATGGATGTGTTTGGCTGACGTTATTTTTTAATAAGATGTTACTAGAGGAAGCGATCCCACATGAATGGTGCAATAGTGTAATAGTGCCTATTTTTAAGAATAAGGGTGATGTGCAGAACTGTAACAATTATCGAGGAATAAAGCTCATGTCACACAGTATGAAGGTTTGGGAAAGAGTGATAGCGAGTCGAATAAGAGATGAGACTGAAGTGAGTCAAAATCAATTTGGGTTTATGCCTGGACGTGCGACAACAGATGCCATTTTCGAACTTCGGCAACTGTGTGAAAAATACAGACGAGTACATAAGAATTTACATATGGTATTTGTTGATCTGGAGAAGGCATATGATTGAGTACCGCGTGATGTTCTGTGGTGCGCTCTGAAAAAGAAAAGAGTGCGTGAGAAGTATATAAAACTTATTCGTTGTATGTACAGTCATGCCAAAACGCACGTTAGGTCAGCGGCTGGAGTTACCGATAATTTCAATGTGGCCGTAGGTTTACACCAGGGTTCAGCTTTAAGCCCTTATTTATTCCTTCTTGTTATGGATGCGTTAACATCAGACATACAGGAGGAGACACCTTGGTGTATGATGTTTGCTGATGATATTGTTCTTATCGGAGAAGATGCTGCAGAGGTCCAGAGCAGGCTGGAAAAATGGCGAGAAAGACTGGAGAATGTTGGTTTGAAAATTAGTAGAACAAAAACTGAACATTTGTTTTGCGATTTCGGTGGTACATCTAGTTTTTCTCCTATAGCCTTAAATGGAGTACCCTTACCAGCCTGCTCCAATTTTCGGTATCTCGGTTCATTGATACAAAACGACGGTGGCATTGATAAGGACGTGAGGAATAGAATAAATGTAGGATGGATGAAATGGCGAAATGTGTCTGGGGTAGCTTGTGATCCACGAATGCCTTTGAAACTTAAGGGGAAGGTTTATAAAACTATGATAAGACCGGTCATGCTGTATGCATCTGAGTGCTGGGCTACGAAAGAGACGGATGAGAGAAAATTACATGTGGCAGAGATGCGAATGTTAAGGTGGATGTGTGGTGTAACTAGAATGGATAAGATTAAGAATGAGTATATTAGAGGCAGTTTGAAAATAGCACCAGTGACAGAGAAGTTGCGGAGTAATCGGTTAGCATGGTATGGGCATGTCATGAGAAGAGATGAAAGCCATGTAACTAGAAAAGTGTTGAGTATGATAGTGGATGGATATACGTGTAGAGGAAGACCGAAAAAGGTATGGATGGATTGTGTGAAAAACGATATGTCTGTAAAAGGTGTGAATACTGAGACGACATCTGACAGGAGAGAATGGAAAAAGAAAACATGTTGTGCCGACCCTACTTAAGTGGGATAAGGGCAATGATGATGATGACTGAAACATATATGTGTACAAAGCATACATATCTCAATAACTCTTATATGTATTTTGTTTCGAATAATGAATCTGGCTCCGTTATTGCTACGCTTTTTATAAGCTTGTTTCGTATTAGAGGATAACGCGTAATATATTTATGTCAGTACAAATACTTTTTGTCGGTAGAACGGGTATTTGCGCCGACGTGTAGAATAATATATACAACATACAATCGTGTATGTAAAAAAGGACAGAAAAAAAATATCGACAGTTTTGGTTTGGAATTGATACAAAGTAAGTTTTTTTATGTCATAGCACGCAAAGAAACAGGTAGGTCAACTGATGTTAAACGATCACGGCCGTCCATAGACACTAGCAACACCAGGGAAGTCGCACGTGCGTTGCAAGCCTGTATTTTGGGGGAAGAAAGCGGGAAGGGGGAGGGAAGTGGTCCCCCGGCGCTCCCAATGTAAAAGAATTAGTACTTACGTAGATAATTTGCCGCAGCCTGGTCGCACTGTCTTTAATTCCCAAGTCTAAACTTACCTAACCGAGACGAAACTGTTTTGTTTTAACGTACAAATCCTCAAGTTACTAATAGTTTCGTCTCGGTTCGGTTAGATTAAGTTAAACTTGCTAAATGAAGCATCTTAATTACGGTGGCGTTAATACCTAAGAACCTTAATATGTAACAAATCATAGATTCATAATTCAATTTTGAACATAAGTTTTATTTAGTTAAATATATTCTGTAACATAATTATATGCATAATCGTTAAGCTGTCATTTTTATGTATTCAATTGATCGCCCACGCCTGCATAACCACAGATCACGCCGCCGTGGTCTGAAGGTTAATTTCGCTCCCGCACACCCGATTAGGCCTCCCACGGCAGCGACTCAAGCCTAGGTTCGATCCCTCGGTAGGGAACCCTTCAGTGCGTTGCTTGCGCGATACGGTGACACACAAATATACACCACTGCTACACTGCACGATCACCCCCACACAAGTGCACGCCTACACGCTTACACATGAAAGTGGAAGGGTTTACTTTTTTTTTCCCTTATCGAACTGAAGAACTCTCAATATTCCGATAATAAATATATGGAGAAGTTGATGAGGCGTGTATGTTTGGTACACATATACGTTTCAACAACTCATACATATATGAATAGTTAGCTAGGTTAGCTAAGATAGGTCGCGATTTTGCATGCAACAGGCAACAGCCAAGCCGAGGTGTGCCGTGCACCCTTGAGCTGGTTGCCAAAATATAATCGGCTGAGTGCCTTAAGCGCTCGCCTTAGTAGTCCGGTGAAGCTGTTAAGACCTTGCTGGGTCAATAGCGTAGTCATTTCGAAAAAAAAAATGTATTCAATTGACTTTTATCAATAATTAAAGTGATTTTCCAGCTTCAGTCATCAGGATGCAGAAAATATGTCTATAAATATCTCAATATCACATATAAATAAAGTGAAACAAGCATTCCATAATTCGTTGCAATATATTCTCCATTCTGTTACAACAAATCAAAAATTGTCTCAGTTGCCAGAAGTATCTGTTTGGCTTCAAAAGGTAAAAATTAATTGAACATAGTATTTTTATTTATATAATTTAAACCACGTTATAATAGTAGAATATCTGTAAGTCAAACCTTATATTAAGCATCTCTACATCTCCATAGAATCACTAGTTCACTACCTTCAAGTCTTAATACCTCTATTACCCAAAATCTATTAAACTATACTTTCTATGTAGTATATCAATTAATATTTTCCCTCTGTTATAAGAAAAAACACATCACTATCTTGATCTTTTAATTTAATATCGTCATATCTTCCATACCAACTATTCGGACTTACAGAATTTAAAAATAAATTAAATAAAGTGTGGACTTTGAGATTTTAGCCATATTATATACATTTTGTCTCAGAATTAATTATTAATTTAAATAATAGCGCTGTAACAAGATTTCAACTCCCCAGATCTAAATTAGGCTAGATGTAATGATTAATCTTTGCAAGTTGAACATCTATCTACAATATTTTTTCTGAGTCTTACCCTAATTTATAAGTTGAAATGTAGACATCCCTTCAATTTGTATCTTGACGCCTTTGAATTATTACTATATTTTTATATTTTAGGTACTAGAACAGAATTTAGCTGGTGGAAAGAAATTTAGAGGACTGACGACAGTACTTGCCTATGAGATGTTAGAAAAACCAGAAAATATATCTGATGATTCTCTTAAATTAATACATATTGCTGGGTGGTGTGCTGAAATGGTAAGGGAATGAAATAAATATGGTAATTTTCTAATTTGTCATTTTTTTAATGTCTTAATTTTCCAACAGTTACAGGCATGTGCAGTGATCATAGATGATATAATGGATGGTTCCACGACTCGCCGCGGTGTTCTATGCTGGTACCGCAATCCAAATGTTGGTATGGGCGCTTTGAAAGACAGCATCCTAATCTACAGCTTACTCTTTGAAATACTTAAAACATATTTTGGTAATACACCACACTATAGCCATATAATGAAATTGATCAATGAGGTATGGATGATCACATAATCTATAAGTTTATTAATTCTGAAAAGTTACACATATTTTCATATAAGTTATTTATTGGCTTTCGCTCACGACACTTCTCACGTTAATATAGATTTTGAAAATGAACTACAGCCCCTATTACCCACTGATAATGTAGTTTTATATAGGTCGCCGTTGTCCACGAGTGCGGCGCTAAAGAGAACACACTGAGTGTGCCTCCTAGGAGGGACAGCGCCGTATTCTGGCTGCGATGGTTGAGCAAGCAGGATTTATGGAGTATGGTTTCGGCCATACTCGGCAGCAAACAAGCATAGCAAAAGATAGCCTCCTTCTACGAAGAGGTTGTCTCACAGAAGGAGGTGGCAGGGAGGGCCCGTGAAGAGGATCCTCTGAGTGGTCCTGTTCAACAATGGGGGACCGGTAGGAGGAGGCGGCAATTTGCCCGCCTCCTCCCGCAGTCATAGCCAGACTTGAGGGGATAGGCTAGGTCTGGCTAACGAGGAGAGGCACCTAGAGTGTACCCAGTATGTCCCTCTGTTAGGCAGGAGCTCGGCGGTCACCTTCCATCGGGCGGACCGTTGGGGCGGCAATCCAAGGTTAAGTAGGTACTACGATCACATGTTGCCCCGACAAATTCTGTCTGTCGGTACACCGTGGGAATTTAATCCTTCGGAGGAGGACATAACCCACTATTTCTACCGGAAGGGTGGGTAATCCATAAGGGAGTATCCCACGTCAATAAAAAAAAAACTTCTGTTATATTAGCCTACAAACGTCTTTGTGGCTGTGTATACATTGGTTTATTAACCAAAAATAAGTATATAACAAATTTCTTGCTATGTACAGAGTGGTAGTGAATCAGTCAGACTGAATAAATGCCCAAGCGCATTGCGGTGTGGTGAGTTGCGGTGCGTTTTTTACTCGGCATAAGAGAAAAATCTGCAATAGCTTAACTATTGAACCGATCATCATGAAATGAAATTTATTAGTACTTGTTTATATATTAATATTTTATTTGGTAAATGTGACCATTAAGTGTCATATTCTAGGATACTGCGAATGTCTAAACTTTCACCTGGTAAAAATAAGTATCCCAATAAAATTATATTTCGATATCAACGTATTAATTTTCCAGATATTGATCTATACAACTATTGGACAGCATTTAGATTATACAATGGCCCATAGAAATAAAAACGACTATAGTCTGTTTACGATAGATCGTTATGAATCTATAGTTAAATACAAGACTGCATACTATACCATAAAGTTACCGGTATTTTTGGCGCTAGTTCTAATGAAGGATGCAAATAAAATCCCTTATGAATTAATTGAGAATATTTGCTTGGTTATAGGAGAACTTTTCCAAATTCAGGTAAATTAGAATTGTTTTATTTTTACTTTAATTACTATTAGTGTCTAATCTGTATTGGTACCTTTACATAACTGCTATTCCAGTTTCAACTGAAATATTTTTCTATCATTATAAATGTTATAACTGCCACATCATTGAATTTTGATATTTAGAATTTTGACAAAGTAATCATTTCCAACAATTTTACATATAGTAACAGAAGTCTAAAAGTAGACCTAATTGAAAATTTGAATATACAATAATATCTACAGTAAGTACTTTACTATACAGCATAGAAAGAATTAACGAAATAGGTGCAATCGTTCTGAAGTTATGTACTTACATACATTCAATAATTGTTTTTTTAATACAGCGCGACAGGTTAGTTATTTTTATAGTATAATCATTAGTTGATTCTCGTTCTGAATCAATTAAAAAAGTAGGTGCTTAATATTTGACCTGTTTATCTCGAGAAACGCAAAACTCTGATGTACACTCAACTTCAAGTGATTTACGCAAAAACAAACGCGTGTAATAAATGAATCATGTTCTGTCGCGTACTCCGGGTCACGATCCGCACCTTGATCTGCACCCGATTCCCTTTGTTTGAATGTGCGGCGTTCCCGCGATAAGCAATTACATAATGATTAACCTTGAAAATCGCCTCTTTAAGATTGTTCATTGAACTTAAGCGTGATCGTTTGAATTTAAAAATATCGTTCTCATACTTTTAAAAGCTTTTAAACAAACATTACCTAACGTTCTCTTTGTTGTTTATTAGTACTTGTTTTGATGTTATTATCTTATAAATTAAATGTGACCATGAACTACCACAAGATTGAAAGCTGTCATCCTTTGAATATTCACCTCGTATAAGAACAAATATGACTGGACATAAACTTAACCTAATTTAGAAAAATTGGATATAAAGGCGAGATGAGATATTAGTCTGAAAACAGTGTTTATTTCAGGATGATATGATAGACTGCTACGGCGATGAAGCTGTAACAGGTAAGGCGGGAACGGATATCCAGGAAGGGAAGTGCACATGGTTGGCTGTGCAAGCACTTCAGAACTGCAACGAGTCACAGCGGGCAGTGTTTGAAGAGAACTATGGAAGCTTTGATCCGGTTAAAGTCGAACGCATTAAACAACTTTACGATGAACTGCAGCTAAGAGATATATATGAAAAACTGGGAAACTCGAGTTATAAGAGTATATTAGAGGAAGTGAGATTATTACCAACGGATTTATCTCCGACGATCTTCTTCAATATGCTTGAAATACTTGGTCAGAGGAAACATTGAATTAGTAACGTAAGAACAATTTCAGTATTTGAAATGTAATGTATTATCATTTTCGAACTGAACTTTTACTGTATGTAAAATACAAAATACATATCTGTATATTTTTAATTTCATTCAGGTATAGGGGTTTTCATATTAATTAGTATCCATAGATTAGGACAAATACGTGTATTTTTTATATCGTGGATGTTAAACAAGCAGTCGTTTCACGTGCTGGTAAGGCGTTACATCAACCTATGGCTATTAACAACCCCAGAATTATGAAATACATATAATTAACCCTTTAATAAGTTATCAACACCCCCTTTGAAGTGCTCCTTTAGTATTTCTTTCTTTTTTGGCGGATTTTTTTTCTGTTTTTAAATTCTTTCAATACCTGAAGGAAGATAGATATATACAAAATAATAGTTTTTACTAATTGATTTTTAAATGTTTCGCGGACATTAATGAACCAAAGTCAAACCTAAAGATTATATTTATTTTAATGTATTTTCAGAGTGTAGCAGTTTGCATACAGTAAATACACATAGTATTGTTCGTTGTTATCGACTTATATAAAATTGATGTTTATTTACCTAATTCATTAAATTAATTACGGTGGAAATCTAGTGAGTTTTACGTAAATCCGTTAAAGCTTCTTAACTAGTGCAATTAGTTTACAATAGGTAGCCTGCAAATCGTTTCATTTCGAAACAAACGGGAATGAAGTAGCAGTGAATTTGAATGGGTCGGCTTGCCTTCCCTCCCCCTTCCCCTTTCCCACTCTCCATTTCCCTTTATCTTCCCTTCCCTTACCCCATTACCTTCCCTCTCCCCGTACACAGCCTGGCAACGCACTACCAACTCCCATGGGGTTGCTAGTATCTATGGACGGTGGTGATCACTTAACAACAGATGACCCACATGTTCGGATGCCTTCTTTAATATAAAAAAGTGATTTCTTTATGAACCATGAAAACTTAACGTTTTGTCATATTAAATAATATATGTATTATGATGTTTAATTGTACAATATAATGAATCTACAGACATTTTTTATTTCCAAACGTAAATATATCTATAGTATATATATTCTGCTGAGTCCTTTGGAGTAACTTTGGAGTATAGATAGGCAACAGGAGACCTTGAGAGATATATGATTGAGTTCCTTAGAAAAGTTGTAGAGCTTGGTAATGCCTACAAAAAACCGACCGACCGATAGCATACGTCTAACTTTTATATTTAAGTCACATAGTTTTTTATAAATGTTTACCTTCCAACGAAGTGGGCACGGGTAAGCCAGTTTAGTATAAACACAACTTTTCCTAGAATAAATTTTACCATTGTTTGAAAAATGATGACAGCCAAATTATTATGTTAAAATATTTAATAAATCACCTACGTGTTTCAATAACTTGTTGTTGATGTATCTTAGTAGTACATAAGATATAAAAGTATATAAAAGAATGTTTCATTAATTCGATTCTTTCACATTAAAATCAAAATCAAAAATTCTTTATTCAGTTTAGGCCCTAATAAGGCACTTATGAACGTCAAAAACTACCACCGGTTCGGAAAACAACCCACCCATCGAGAAGAACCGGCAAGAAACTCGATCGGGTACATTTTTTTTTACATACATTTCCAATACATCATACAGCTTATAGTGGATGCACAGAGAGGAGTCAATTCCAGACATATTCCAGACATCACTATCGTTCACTTAATGATCCACTCTATAATATCCTTTTAACACTAACATCCGCTTGACATTCATCTGTATTACCGATCATCTGTAGTTGAATTGCCTTATGTCTAATAACTTTCATATTATTTGAAGTCCTATATAGACTTTATTTTTCTTTTTGTGCTGTTATTAAGTTACTCATATATGAGTCCTATAGAATCATAGGCGGCTATCTACACTTCAACTTATTTTTAATTAAGTGGAAAAAAAATTTTTTTTTGTAAAGTGTAGCAATGATAATTGATACATAAATCCACATATTAGAATAAATAATGGATTATAGATTATTTTTTGTTCAAAATTTGCTGTCTCGCTACATATATTCTTACTGTACAGGTCAAAATTGTCCTTATGTGTTTCATAAAAGATATACATATGTATTTCTGAATAAATTATTTTAAAATATTTTATGAAATGTATGTTGATTGAATTTGTCGTTATTTAAAATTCAAAGTTTACTTTATGTTAACCTACAATTAAGAATTTATTGGAAAAGCATTGTAATATAGTAAAGGACTTGGGTAATTATAACTAGAGTTTGGATGTTTTAATTTATTTTGTAAATAAAGATTATAATAATGTATCTAGCATTTATTTAATTTGCAAATTCCTAATCCTACCTGTAAAGATCGGGGATCCTCCTAGATGTTGGGTATTACAAAAGTACTGAAATACATTTGGCTGTTGAGCTGTTTATAGTGAAATAAATGAATAATGTTTCCATTTAATGATACTTAAGTTATCTCACAGAATAAAGGCCACTATAAGTGAGTCAATATAAAACGTAATATGCTACAGTAGTTATACTATTATGTAATAAAAGCAAGGGAATAATTTAGAGTAACAACAAGTTGTAAATGTAACAATTTTCGAAAAAAAACCACTAGTTACACTCCGGGAGTGCAGGCAGACATGAAAAGTTGATTAACGTTGTGCATTTTTAAATATTTTGAAATCGTATCTTCGACGTGTACCATTATAGCGTAATGCATTACATTTTACATTGTTTCATAGATATTAAAAAAACGAAATTAATTTTTTAGATGTTCCTAAAGACTTTTTTTTTTCGAAATGAAAACGCTGTTGTCCTGGAATTGTCTTTACAGCTTTACCGAACTATTAAACCTAAAGACTACAACAACTACTACTACGACACTACAAAATTTATAAATATAATAATAACTCGGTTTTTTTTTCTCGAACTTACTACGCTATTGACCTAATAAAGTCTTAACAACTTCACCGGACTTCTAAGGTGAGCGCGTAGGGCACTCAGCCGACTTTATTTGACAACTAACTCAAGGGTGCACACCTCGGCTTGGGCTGTTGCCTAATACGTGTAATTCGCGACCTATCTTAGCTGACCCAAGGTAACTATTCATACATGTATGTGTTGTTGGAAAATATATGTGTACCAAGCGTTAATACTTCAACAACACTTGTATATATTTCGTATCGGATAATTTTCTAAACTATTTCAGTTCGATAAGGGAAAGAAACTAAACCCTTCCACTTTCATGTTTAAGCGTGTTGCGTGCACGTGTGTAGGGTTGATATGTGTAATGTTGTTGCAGTGATGTAAGATTTTGTGTGAGTGTATCGCGCATGCAGCGCACTCAAGGGCTCCACGCCGACGGAACGGACCTAGGCTTGATTTCTCCGTTAGTTTCGGTATTTTTCAATAGTATCCCATCTATCATCATCTAGTCTCGAGCCCCGAGCATGTTGTCAGCCATCAGGACCCTTCCGACCCATCCGATCTTGGAAAACTCTGAGGAGTAGTCAAAATTTTGAAAAGAATCATATTTTGTCTTGGAACTAACCATTAAACAAGTGAATGTTATTAAAGAACAAATTGAGAGTAAAAGTCAATATTTTCCTAAAATATTATATAATAATATTCTTCTGTTAAAGAGTAAATATAATACAATAGATATACATATTAAGGTATCTTCTTAGTAACTCGACACTACTAGTTACAATTTGTAGGGAAGAATTGATTTCAGTACTTTAATATTTACTCTAATATTCCATGTAGTCCGGTGAATCTGTTAAGACCTTGCTGGGTCAATAGCGTAGTCAGATCGAAAAGAATAACTAATATTCCAATTTTAGCATATCATTTGCCCGTTAGATATCATGTGATACATAAATTATCGTTATATAATTTGTTATTAATTAGTAAGACAGATATTAATTAGTTAGTAATTAGAATTCATGTATGTAGTATTCAAATATAAATTAATTAGTATTCAAGTTAGATTAATATTAATTAACATGATCAAATAAATATTGAGGACTATTTGATTATATATAATTAATAAATAATAAATTGATAATAGTATATGTATTAATAGATTAATTAGCAATCCAATTTAACCTTGTATTCTTGTAGGTAAATTAATTATTAAAAATATATTAAGAAGTAAGAAAAGCCCAAGTTATTAAAAGAGAACAATTATAAAATATTGTTCACATAAAACCAACAATTCAGTGACTTTATTTTGATTTTATAGGTATCAGTAGTCATAATTCTTTTTCCCGAACTGACTACGCTATTCACCTAGCAAGGTCTTAACAGCTTCACCGGACTACTAAGGCGAGCGCTTAAGACACTCAGCCGATTTTATTTTGGCAACCAGTTCAAGGGTGCACGACACACCTCGGCTTGGCTGTTGCCTGTTGCCTGTTGCATGCAAAATCACGACCTATCTTAGCTAACCTAGCTAACTATTCATATATGTATAAGTTGTTGAAAGGTATATGTGTACCAAGCATATACGCCATAACAACTCCTCCATATATTTATTATTGGAAAATTGGGAGTTTTTTTCAGTTCGATAAGGGAAAAGTAAAACTTGTATACCTGACGTTATTAAATCTGGAGGGTCGGTAAAAATGTGTCACGGACGTCTTTTATAACGCGCAGGGTTAGGTACGGGTTCATAGTTTGCGGCGGATACCACTAACGGACTGGGATGATTCGCGGTTTTCTAGAAATAGCTACTCGTGAGTGATTTTATATAGGTCCAGATGGATGGCATCTCCAGGTCCCTGTGGAGATCCACATTCAGGACGTACTATGGGGCACCGGATATTTTACGCAGAACCCGGCTCTGGAGAATTTGTAACTTTTTGAAATTTTGCGCGTGTGCAAAGACCGGACAACTATACGTCATAATCGGACGGATACAAGCCTTATATAGCGTGAGCTTATGTCTGAGGGACATTTTGCTCTTATGACAAAGCAAATAATGGAGGCGACCCAAGACCATAGCGGCTTTGTTCCGCACTCTATTAATATGTGAATCGAATTTTAAATGTCTATCTAATGTGACGCCGAGATACTTGACCTCGGTGATCCAAGGTACCTCGGTTTCGTATAGCCTTATGGGCTTTAATCTGTTAACGCGTTTCCTAGGGTCGAAGAGTATCGCAGCACTCTTTTCGGGATTAACCTCTATACGCCATCGAAGAAACCAATCAAGGAGTAACGGCTTTTTCGATGCGATTCCTGAGCCGATCCGGCTGCCAGTCAGAAGCGTAGATAACTGTATTATCAGCATAACAAGCTACCTCAACTCCCGGAAGCTCAGGTAGATCACTGGTGAACAGGTTTAAGAGGGTGGGCGCGAGTATTGAGCCTTGTGGCACACCTGAGCGTATCGGATGGGACGATGACAATTCACCGTCCACTCTAAAACTAAAGGTTCTATCGGTAAGATAACCGCGAATGATGTGAATTAACCTATCGGGTACGCAAGCTAAACGTAACTTGTATACGAGCCCTTCGTACCAGACCTTATCGAAGGCATTGGCGACATCGAAAAAGACTGCTATTGTACGTTTCGGTTTAATTTTTCTCTCGTCCGGATTCGGAACGGTAGCCATAATTTGTAGTCCGGAGTAGCTATTAAGTAAGACCTTACTAGGTCAATAGCGTAGTCAGTTCGAGTAAAAAAAGTAGCCGTAATTTAAATATACTCCACTTATTATCTCAGTCCAAGTCTATCTATACTCATGATATTTTACTTTCAAATATATGCAAAAGTGAAGCCTGATTGAAAATTCTTACTGTTAAAACCGATCTGCTAATTAATATAAAAAAAAGTATTTTATGACACACTTCAAATATTATGTTCAAAAGTGGTGATTACTCTGTTTAAAAAATCATAGATTTTTTATATTGAGTTGAAACAAAGTGTTTTATATACCTTTTAGATAAATCCCGTAACACTATCGTATGCATTATCATTAAAGTGTCATATTTTTATACTATTTTGTAGGTGGTAGAGCTACGCTGAACTTTTTTTCCCGATTTGAGTACGTTATTGACCTAGCAAGGTCTTAACAGCTTCACGGGAGCCACGCTGTAGCTATTATTGGTTTCAACATGAATGGGTCGACTCGCACGGGATACTACCACCCGACTCACAAAAACACCGACGTGAAGTAACTGAGTTTACATTGTTGCATTTCGTTCGGTCAGTGAGAGCGCCGGATTCCAACCACCCCTCTCCCTCTCCCCTTCCATCCCTCTCCCCCAAATACAGGTTGGCAGCGCGCTTGTAACTCCCCTGGTGTTGCAAGTGTCTATATACGGTGGTGATCACTTTACACCAGGTGACCCACTTGGTCGTTTGCCTTCTTTGGTATAAAAAAAAACTAAACTTACTAATGTCCATGAATGCCTTAATAACACATATGGATAAAATGTAACAAATATTCAAAAATTCTTGGCAATATATTCTTCATTCTCTAGCAACAAATCTAAAAATATATCAATTGGCAGAAGTGGTTGTTTGGCTGCAAAAGGTAAAGATAATTGTACACAGCGCATTAAAAAACAGTATTCTTATGTACATAATGTGTTGGAGCATGCCGTGGTTGTCTATAAATATGACTTCATTTATAATGAATCATGATAGTCATGTTGACGACCCTAAAATAAATAAATAAATAATTGAAACCAAATTATTTCAGTAGAATATCTGTAAGTCTAACTTCAAAGTTAAACATCTCTACAGCCCCAAAGAAACGGTAATGTATGTTAGAGGTGTTTTGGAGATGGAGATTAAATCTCTAAGCACTAATTTGTATTAATTAATTTTTATCTCGAGGGTATGGAAGAGAAAACAACCTTTGCGTGCGACGATTTATTTAAAAACTGAAGTGTGCGGTTTTTTTTCCGAACAGACTACGCTATTGACCAAGCAAGGTCTTAACAGCTTCACCGGACTACTAAAGTGTGCGGTACAATGCTTTGACTTAAATATAATGTCGGTCGCAGGATTATGACGCTGGCGCATTGTGTACGGCGATTGACCAACATATGTGGCCATTTTAAAAGGGGTGTGTTTTAACCCATTGTTTTCACGCGAACTCTTATCGCTCGTGGAGCGTTGGAACTTACTAGCCTACTATCCTATTTCTTAGGATAGTAGACTAATTATACGCTCGCTACAGTATAATTCCTATATGTTATATCAGGCAATATATTCCGGCTATAACTCAATAAAATACTTTTTGGTCATCTCTATCTTGATTAATTTAATTTAATCATGTAATCAATACTACTCTGAAGTGTATCAATTCTTCATTAAATAGAACTCCACCCTTTTTAAACTTATTATGTATATTCAACTTCAAAAAGCCATCTCATGAAAAAACAATCCAAGGGCGAATAAAACAATGACAAGAGAAAAGACTATGACAGTATTTTTCTAAAATTCAAATACTTTCTTAATAACAAGTTTCTAAACATGGTAATTATTATTCTAATCCATTACGACGACATATGAATTAATGCTAATCTTTTCACGAATTTAATTATAAAAATATATCTAGAAGAAACAAAAATAACAAAGCTTACAATCAATAACCTCCCAGACTCCAAATGGGTGATGTAGGTACCTAATTAAAAAAAATGTAAAGTACGACATAGAGATTTAAGATTGCGAGAATATGAGCACTCTTTTATTGAATTAATTATTATTTGAAATATTAAGATTTGTAACAAGACTTCAGTCTTAAACTCAAGTCTTAAGATTGCAAATTGAACATTGATCTACAAAACTTTTCTAAGTCAAGACAATATATATTTTGAAACTTGTACATCTCAAGTTAATTCTCGACTCCTTCGATGGTCAGCTGAAGTTCTTCGTTAGGTTAGAAGTTCCTTAGGTTTGTTGCTGAATGGGGTGATTCAAACCTGGTTAAGTTTAACTCCGAAAAGACACAGGCGTGTCTTTTCTCTACAAAACGAAGTCCGTTCGTCTGGACTCCTACTTTTCAAGGTGTTTCTTTGCAAGTGACCGACAACCTCGAGTTTCTTGGGATCCAACTAACATCGTATCTCAATTTCGGGCGCTCAATTGAACAGAAAGCGAGAACAGCTGCAAGAAAATTTGGGATCCTCTCTAAAATTAAGCAATATTTTACACCTGAACAACTTCTTAACCTGTATCAAGCTCAAGTACGCTCATATGTGGAATATTGCTGCCACTTATGGGATGGATCAGCCAAATATCAGCTGGCTGCTCTTGATTCTATTGAGCGTCGTGCTCGTCGGCTTATCGGTGATGAAACACTGTGGGACAAAAGAATGCTCAGTTTAGACCATCGCTGAAAAGTAGCATGTCTCTCAGTGTTTTATAGGTTACACTTTGGAGAGTGTGCACAGGAATTACATGATATAATTCCGCCGTCCCCATTCCAGGACGACTAGACGCCGTGAGGGTTTCCACCCTTACGGGGTTGATATTCCCGTAATTCGTACGAAGCGATTTGCTTCCACATTCATTATACGTACGGCTAAGGAGTGGAATTCACTCCCGGCGTCTCTCTTCCCGACTTCTTATAACTTGGGAGTCTTCAAGAGTAGAGTGAATAGGAATCTAATGGGTAAGCGCGATACATCGTTGGCCTCATCGTCACTTACCATCAGGTGAGATTGTGGCCAAGGAGATTGTGGCCAAGCGCGTACCTGTTGAATATAAAAAAAAGTGATATTGTTTTTTTTATGTCATAGGAGACAAACGAACAGACGGGTCATCTAAAATTAGTGATCACCGCCGTCCATAGACACTTTTTTATTTATTGAAACAAAGCAGATGACAAAGACAGATACTTATTCTATGACATTGAATCTAAACCAAAACTGTCATGGCAGCGCGTCGTATGTCTAGAAATTTTCCAAATACAGGTAAATTACAATTGTATAATTTATAGTAAAAGACTTACACAATCGTATTTGCTTACTAATATTTGTGTACAGTTGAATGCTGCCTTTATGTTATGTATGCAATTCTCAAGCGCTGGTGTTTGCGTATGTATTTCCACAAGGAGCTTGGCTTAATAGTGAACAGTTAAAAGTGCATAACATTTTCTTTTTTCATTTGTCCCCGAACTGTTACTCAGTGCGCATCTAAGTGTAAAAATCTTCAAAGTTCAGGGTTGTTTATTATAATTAAGCCCCAGTGTATAAGAATATGCACTTCACATAATTTCTATTCCAGTTTAAATTCAAATATTCTTCTACAATATAGAGATACTGTAACTGACTTATAAGCGCACCCGATTAGGCCTCCCACGGCAGCGACTCAAGCCTAGGTTCGATCCCTCGGTAGGGAGTCCTTGAGTGCGTTGCTTGCGCGATACGGTGACACACAAATATACATCACTGCTACAACATTACATGATCACCCCCACACACGTGCACGCCTACACGCTTACACATGAAAGTGGAAGGGTTTACTTTTTTCCCTTATCGAACTGAAAAACTCTCAATTTTCCGATAATAAATATATGGAGGAGTTGTTGAGGCGTGTATGCTTAGTACACATATACGTTTCAACAACTCATACACATATGAATAGTTAGCTAGGTTAGCTGAGATAGTCGCGATTTTGCATGCAACAGGCAACAGCCAAGCCGAGGTGTGCCGTGCACCCTTGAGCTGGTTGCCATAATGAAATCGGCTGAGTGCCTTAAGCGCTCGCCTTAGTAGTCCGGTGAAGCTGTTAAGACCTTGCTGGGTCAATAGCGTAGACATTTCGATAAAAAAAACAAAAAAACTTATAAGGGGGGTTGCGATCCGTCAGCCGCGCTGGACGCACGCATTTACGCGCCAGATGGTTATTCCGACAACGCAGTATTGTCGAGTGAGTCATCACTCGACACTATTGTATTTTGGAACTGTGATTACTTCCAACAACTACCTGTGTGTCTACCTTGTTCTGTTGCTCTTTTGAAATTCGATTAGTTCCGTGAAACGCAGCTGTGCGAAGTATAAATCTTTCTTTATAGTTTTGTGCTTTTAGTCTAGACTCCGGAGTCCATTAAATTCAAAAGACACGCTCCCCTGCCCCTCTGGCAGGGAGGTTTTTAATGTCTTCCCCTGCCCCGCTCCCATCCTCAGGCCTGGTATGGCCTCATAGTGAGATTCGGCTTTTAGAAGCTGAACTCGCTAGGTTTCGTGGCTTCATCGGAAGCAACTGTCCCTCCCTAATAGAGAACTATGACGCGTTTACGGAGAAATATCGCGCCGAGCACTCTTTCGCGATGCCCGCTCCCTCGGTCCTAGTTAGGAATCAAACGACTTCGAGCTGATGAAACGTCACTTCTTTAGTGACGATACGTCCGGCTCTGACTCCGACATGGAGCAGGATCCCCCCGCTGACGACGGCTTCACCGAAGTCACGCGGCGTCGAAAACCGCGCAATAAGCGCCAAAATCCCTCCTAGTCCGAGAATGAAGGCGCTAAGCCTTCTAAACTCGCAAACGTCGGCGGCGCGAAAGTGCCAACGGCGACTCCCGCACCCCCTAGACCAGTCTCGCCCAAAGCTGCGACTCCCGCAGTCACGGGTAAGAAGCCCCGCCCTCCACCTCCTGTCACGATCCAAGACAGAGCGTCCTGGGTCGAAATCTCTAGTCTGCTGCAAGCAGCAGACATTCCTTTCACCTCTGCCATGAATACCCTCGTGGGTATTCAGGTAAAGGTAGCTACCCCTACTATTCACCGCAAACTTACGCGTTTCCTGCGCGATAATAAGTTTGCTTTTTTCACCTATGCGCTCAAAGAAGAGCGTATGCTGCGTATTGTCATCCGCAGAGTCCCTTCGGAAATCCCAGTCGATGACATATACGAAGACCTCAGGGAACAGAAGTTCCATGTCATAGAGGTGCACCGTATGCGCTACCCGCGCACTAGAATGCCCTACGATATGGCGTTGGTTATTCTCGACCGCACCGTGGAGGGTAAGAAAATATTTAATCTCTCGACCCTCTGCGGCCTCTCCGTCGTCACCGTGGAGTCGCCGCGCAAAACGTCCATACTCTCGCAGTCTCACAACTGCCAGGTGTACGGACACTCCGCACCTAATTGTTACCTGAAACCCAGGTGCGTTAAGTGTCTCGGCGACCACTCCACTAAGGAGTGTCCTCGCATGAAAGACTCGCCCGATCCTCCGAGTTGTGGCTTGTGCCGCGGCGTGGGCCATACCGCGAATTATCGCGGGTGTCCCCGCGCCCCTTGTACAAAACAGCCCCGCTACGCTAGGCAGGTCTCGCCGTCTAAAGTCGAAGTTTCCCGCCATCGCGGCTACCATTCAAAGGCTCGCGCGCGCCACCGTCTCGAAATAATAATAATTTTTCTCAATATAAGATAGAGTAAACTCGCGTGTTTGTATCTATCTTCCCCTAAAATCGATAAACAATGTAGTTATTTCTATTTTTAGATACCGGCGCCGTTCATCTGTAAATTCGATCTTTTCAATTCACGTGGCCAGCCACGTCGCAGACTCCTCCCTCGTGCGTCACGAGGCAGGGCCCTCACGTTTTACTCCCGCACATACGTCGCGTCATCTAGGCAGCATCTTTGCTCGAGATTACCCGGGTGATCACAAAGATGTTGCTATCGCGATACAGTACACACCACACCGATTATACACACACACAGATACATGCACCTTTACACAATGTGGTGGAAGAGTTTCCTTTTTTTTCCTTATTCGAACTGAATCGAGTAGTTTAGTTTGTTTCTTTCCGATTTACATGTTGTGTTTTTGAATCATGCAATTTTAATTGTATGATTCAAAAATGAACACATGTATAGCTTAGCATAGTTTAGCTACATCAGATCGGGTTATTTCCGGTAACAGCCCAAGCCGAGGTGTACCGTGCACCCTTGAGCATGTTACTTAAACAAAATCAGCTGAGTGCCTTAAGTGCTCGCCTTAGTAGTCCGGTGAAGCTGTGAAGGCCTAGTAAGGCCAATAGCGTAGTCAGTTCGAAAAAAAAAAAACTGACTTATAATGGGATTTTATAATTTAAAATTTTAACATATCATGTATAATTTTCAACAAGTTCACACAGACTAACAGAATTATGAAGTCTATGTAACTGAAAATTTGAATATACAATAATGTCAAGAATATGTAATATCCTATGTATACTTTACATTTTGCTATGCAATAGAGAAAGAAGTACTCAAATATGTGCAGCTGTACTAAAGTAGTACGATTACATACATATCGGTAATCAATTATTATTTACATAAGAACAGATATGAACTAAACAGTGAAAACCTAGTTTAGAAAACTTAGATATAAAGATAATATGAAATATGGGTACTTTCGTATTAAATGCACCACGCTCGCCGACCGCCGGCTCTCTCTATCTTTGTTAGCTAGTCTAACATAACCATATGTTCAGAGTAATACGTGTTCCAATTCTAGAATTTAATCCGTTATCCTAGAGAACCCCTTGCGTTTTATGGTACAAAAGGTATTCTAGATGTTATCTTGTAATATTTGTTATCACTGTGTTAAGTTTCATCAAAATTGGTTCAATACGTTCAGAGTGATATGTGTTCACAGGGACAGGCGGACAGATAGAAAAAATTGTAAAAAGATTATATTTGGCTTCTATATCGATGTAGTATATATAGTCTACCCAAATTATAATTTTTTAGTAGTACTTTTTTTTAACTTTATTTTTGGCAATCAATCTTTCAGATTATAGTCGCATAGTCAATAATATTACAAGCGTCATGCAATCACTTCAATATTGCATCGTGTGAGTCAATATTCTAACAAGATGGTGCATCTCTTGTTGGAACCTTCCAGGGAGTTTTTGTGGCATCTCAGAATTTCATGCTCTGAGGTATTATTTTCCATTCACTTCACTTATGCACAATAAACTAACTATATTACGTAAAACACCACCAAATTCACAAAATAAAGAGTCAATTAACACAACATTATGAATAAAATATAAAATCCACTACATGACAGACTAAAATCCCGCCAATAACTCTCTAGTAGTACTTACTATGTACTTATAAAACAAGACACTGGCAGATGCGTCAATCACGCCTTACCATAATTAAGAAAAATATAAATATTTTTAGGCGGAGTTTGATACAGTGCCGTGTACGACTAATAGTGCAGTGCAAACAGTATAATAAGTATTATAGGGTGCAGTGCCAAACGTAACCTGTAGTAGGTAGTTCGTTTATATGATACGTAAGAAATATTCGTTCTAACATATTTTTATCGTTAGTATATAATTGTGCGTGTCGCGTGTGTTTTTCATGTCTAAATGTGTTGGTAATCTAGTTTAAATACAAACAAAAATACCATCATTGTTCTTGTTGTCTGAACGCTGCCTTAAAGTCTTTAACATGAATACAAATAAAATTGTTCGATTTATAAATAAGAGTAGAAAGTTTTATACGAACTATGAAGAATTCAAATGGTAATTTATAATATCATATATAAATAATACTAAATTAACAAATTCCTGAACCAATCAATAGTGTATTATTTAAATTATTATTTCATTAAGCTATAAATAAACTAAGATCGTTTAAAAGCTTTTATATGTATGTGAGCACCACAAAATCTCAAACTGAAGTAATTGATAAAGGAAAATAAATCTCAGTAACACCATTAATATTCATCTAAATCATAAGTTTAATAGATATATTAAGGTATCATCACTTTTTTAAATATCATATAGGAGGCAACCGAAGAGGCGGGTCACCTGATGTTAAACGATCACCACCATTCATAGACACTAGTAACACCAGGGGATTCGCAAATGCGTTGCCAGGTTGTGTTTTAGAAAAATGGGGGAAAAGGGGTTTGGAGGAGGAGAGAAGACAGGAGATGAGTCTCCGGCCCTCTCACTGACCGAACGAAACGCCATAATACAAGCAATTTTACTTCACGTCGGTTTTCTGAGCCAACCCATTCGTATTGAAATCAACAATAGTTTCAGCGTGGCTCTACCACCTACAAGCGGTAGACGGGTAGGTACCGCTACACATTTTGCAATTTGTGGTGAAATACGAAAATTATTTCATTACTCATAATTAAAATTTCGTTATATCAAGTTTTCCTATAAGAAACCACGTCACATATATACATAATATGTTATTTATAATGGAAGCAATAATTATAGTCTAATTAACATTTATTTAACATTAGCAAACCTTCTGGCTATGGAAAAATATATTAGCATACCAATTTAATTACCATTACAATGGGGTGTATCATTGAAAAAATAATTATCATTTCAATTGACACCTGGTTTCTTGTAAATTAATTATTCACAATGTATAAGAAAACCTATAATAAGTAACAATTAAGAGATTTTTTTTAACTCACTACGCTATAGGCCTTGCAAGGCCTTTATTGCTTCAACGGACTATTAAGGCTTAAGGCACTCAGCTGATTTTATTTAGGTAACTAGCTCAAGGGTGCACGCACAACACGGCTTAGGCTACTATCGAAATTCCGGATCGAACTTAGCTAAGATCTTACATATAATCGTCTGTTTACTGTGTGTTTTGCGTTTAAATATATATCGGACATGAAACGAGCTAAACTACTTGATTCAGTTTGAATGAGAGAAAAAAATAAAATTCTTTTTGAATTTTATTATTCGAGGGCGGGTGGAGGCGGCGGCGCCCTACATGGCGAGACATGTCTGTGATAGCGGGGGAGTTTTATACGTGAGGTACGGGGATATCGCGACAGTTCGCGGTATGGCCCTCGTCGCGGCACAAGACGCAGCTCGGAAGGTCGGAGAGTGAGAACATTCCTAAGTGGAATGGTCGTCGAGGCACTTAATGCACCTAAGATGCAGTCGACGGTTAAATGCGAAGTGTCCGTATACCTGACAGTTGTGACACTGTAAAGGTACGAACGTTTTGCATGGCGGCTAGACAATATTGCCGGAGAGGCCGCAAAGGGTCGAAAGATCTACTTTTCCCTCCTTGATGTGGTCGAGAACAACTAACACCATGTTGTAGGGCGCCTTCGTGCACGAATCGCGCATGCGATGTACCTCACGAACAGTAACATCCCTTTCGTTAAGGTCGTCGGAAATGTCAGAGACAGTGGTGAAGACACCGTTCGCGGTGGGAGCAAAGTATAGCTCCATATCGGAGACTTCTTCGGGTTCGGGGCGAGAAGCGGATCGTCTAACTCCGCGAAAAAGTTAGCCGTCAGAATCTCGGATGCGGGGACCGAATTCGGTGTATCGGCGCAACATTTTCGCGTGAAAGCTTCGTAGTAATTAAGAGAGAACAATAATCAAAGTATTATTGTCAACAATAAAACCAAGTTTTTTCAGTATTTAATTATTTTAATTTGGAAACTCTTACTGTTAGAACAGATCTTTATTATTTCCCAATAAATAATGTAAGATCAAGACAAAGTCCCAAAAGTAATGTACAAAAGTGATGGTAACAACTCTGTTTAAGAAAATATAAATTAATAATTCAGTTTTGAAACAAAAACTTTAATTTATTTAAATATATTCTGTAACATCATTGTATGTATAATCATTAATATGCTATATTTATATATTCCATATACTTTCATCAATAATTCAAGTAATTTTCCAGCTTGACTCATCAGGGAGCAAAAAATATGTCTATGAATATCTCACTATCACATAGGGATAGAGTGAAACAAGCATTCCAAAATTCTTGGCAATATATTCACCATTCTCTTACAATAAATCAAAAATTGTCTCAATTGCCAGAAGTGTCTGTTTGGATCCAGGAGGTAAAAATTAATTGAACATAGTATTTTTATTTATATAATTTAAACCACACTAATACAGTAGAATATTTGTAGGTCAAAGCTTATGTTAAGCATCTCTACAACTCCATAGAAACACCAGTTCACTACCTTAATACCTATATTACTCAAAATCTATTAATCTGTACTTTCTATGTAGTATATCAATTGATATTTTCCCACTATAATAAAAAATATCACATCTCTATCTTGATCTTCTAATTTAATATCGTCATATCTTGCATTTTTCTAGTTAAGTGGTAACCGCCGTCATTAGACACTTGCAATACCAGGGGAGTCCCATATGCGTTGCCAGCCTGTGTTTAAGGGAAGGAGAGGGGAGGAGGAGGAGGGAGGGGGTGTAGGCCTCCGGCGCTCTCAATGAGCAAACGAAACACAACAATGCAAGCACCGTTACTTCACGTCGATTTTCTGTGGGTCGGGTATTCCTACCCTGGGCGAGCCGACCCATTCATGCTAAAACCAGTAATAGCTTCAGCGGGGCTCTACCACCTACCATACCAACCATTCGGACTTACAGAACTCAAAAATAATTTAAGTGTGAACCTTGAGGTTTCAGCGAATATGTACATGTTCTCTTAGAATTATTTATTAATTTCAATCATAACACTATAACAAGATTTCAACTCTCCAGATCTAAATTAGGCTAAATTCACTAATCTCTGCGAGTAGAACATTTATCAATAATAACTTTTCTGGTTCTAAACCAATTTATAAGTTGAAATTTCGTCATCCCCTCAACTTGTTTCTCGACGCCTTTGATGTTCTGCTGAAGTTTTACTATATATTATCACTATATTTTTATATTCCAGGTACTAAAACAGAATTTAACTGGTGGAAAGAAATTTAGAGGACTGACGACAGTACTTGCCTATGAAATGTTTGAAAAACCAGAAAATATATCTGTTGATTCTCTTAAATTAATACATGTTGCAGGGTGGTGTACTGAAATGGTAATGGAATTAATAAAACATGGTAATTTAGTAATTAGCAATTTTTTTAATGTCTCAATTTCCCAACAGTTACATTCATATCTACTGATCATAGATGATATAATGGATGAAGCCACAACTCGCCGGGGTGTTCCATGCTGGTACCTCAATTCAAATGTTGGCATGGGCTCCTTGAACGATTGTATGCTAATCTACAGTGCACTAATTGATACCATTGAAACATATTTTGGTAATACACCATACCATACTCGTGTATTGGAATTATTCAATGAGGTATGGATAATTGAATTACGTAAAACTGAACACTGAATTATTTAAATCGGACCTGTAGTTCCTGAGATTATCCCCTACAACGTCACATCACAACGTCACAAACTCACAAACTTTACCTCTTTATAATATTATTATAGATTACTTAGAAATATTTAACTATTGTTCCCAACCCTGTACCATCTTAATAGCGTTTTTATTCCAACAAACTAGCAAATTAGAAACGTGATGGAAGATTTAAATAAGAAACATCGAGCATTATAAGAATTAATTCGTACATAGATAGTTTTTTTTTCTTTTTACCTATTACTGTGGATTACCTAATATCTTAACCACTGAAATATGTTCTTCTTCTTCTTACCCTTATCCCACCGGAGCAGGGTCGGTACAACATATTTGTCATGTTGTGATGTATGATTTGGCTTAATTTTTACGATCGGCCGCCTGCCTGTCATCAACCCTCCTTGGGATTATTTTGTTGTA